>VKOC01018086.1:0-85050 GCA_009364415.1 Spea multiplicata
ACAGATTCCGCAGCGCTGTACAAAGAAAACATGTTACAGACAACGACAAGTACAATACAGCAATTGACATACAGATACAAGAGGAATGAAGGGCCCTGTTCCCGCAGGAACTTACAAATAGTGAGTTGCATAGTAATTATACCAGGGAACACTCCGTCCCTGTTAGGGGTTCAGGTATGGGAGTAGATTACCAGACCTCAGGGGCGGTGCTTTTGACATCCTGATGGGCGGAGCAGTGTTTGGCTCCAGGGGCGTAACTAGAAACCTCAGGGCCCCGGTGCGAGAATCTGTTACAGGCCCCCCCACCACAACCTAATGCTTATCACCTTTTCTCACTAAATCTCCCCTCGTCCCTGCCCTAACCCTACACCTTCTCGCACGTCTCCACCCCTATCCCCTCGCCTACCTCCCTTTCACAAATCTACCCTCGTCCTCCCTAGCCGTCCCTTCTCACGATCCTCCCCTCTCCCTCCTAAACCCCCTTCTCACAATCTTACCTCTCCCATCCCCTACGCCACTACTTTCTCACGGCTAGATCCCTCTCCCTCCTACCCCCTTCTCACGATTCTACCGATCTCCATCCCTAAACCCCCCTTCTCACGATCTATCCTCTCCCTTGCCCTACCCCCGCTTCATCACAGCGATCTAACCCTCTCCTTCCCGTACCGCTTCTCCGATTCTACCCTCCATCCTTCACTACCACCCCTTCTCACGATCATAACCCTCATCCTTCCATACCGCTCACCTTCTAAACGATCTAACCCTCTCCCTCCCTACCACCCCCCTAGTTCCGCCAACTGTTTTGGCTCTCAAAACCACCTGCAAGGTTCTGGCATTTTCTGATCTCCTTTTAATCTACTATTTATGGCTAGCCAGACCCCCATGCAATGTTCTCATACCCACCAGGCCTTGTCCTACCACCTCCTAACTAAGAGAGAGGAACTCTGGACTCGACGACTCGGACATTGCAGGCATGATTGTAATGTGAGGAAATTCACAGAGCCAGCAAGTTATTAGTAAATCCATTTTCTCTAGAACACTTATTAAATGAAAATTGGATTTTTTTTTTTTTTGTATTTATCTGCTTGTGGCAGTTCAGACCGAGGGGAAGTTTCTATCAGATTTGACAGACAGTGTGACATTACACTTATATTCATTAATACAGCGATTTCAACTTTTTAAAATTTCTTCAGCTGCCAAGAAAGTCATAAAAGCATGAAATATATCTTCCATTACAACAAATTGCCACGAGCGAAATTATTCAGACACTTGTAAAATTATGGCTACAGTAAGAAGAACATTAAGAAGAAAAGATTAGATGAGTTCCTAAACACTGTTTTCATAATGTAACATGATAAATTAAGACGAAAACCAGACTGAATCAGATAGAGAAAAAAAAAGTTCCTATTCTAGAACTTTTATTATTAATTAATATGTAATAATTTTTTTATTAATGGAAAATGATAATAGCGACTTTAGTTTCAATCGACACAAACACAATGGTTCATGTAATACAGATAAAACCAAACTAGGATATTTTTTTTTAATTGGCTTTTTATATGCTAAAAAACAACAAATAATGACGGCATGTTTCCCATGTGGCGGAAGGGAATGATACCAAAAAGTAAAAAAGAAAAAGTAAAAGTTGGGTCAACAATGTGGTTCAAACGCTAACTTGTAGAAAATATAATTAAGCACTTTTTTTTAGCAAAGCTTTTTTTGGGGGGGGGGGTTAAATTGTAATAGGCTAATGAACAAGGTCAACGAATAAATTAATTGTACAAACACTACAATAATTGCTGCCGCATTTGGTATTTATAGGGGAGAGATTCTAATTCTGTTCTTTAAATTAGTGTCAATACCATTAATTTACGTTCTCTTTACTTTTTCTGACGTTGTTAGATATTTCACCCAATAGTACGGTTAAGTGGATAATCTCATTATATGAACTCATATTTCTTGAAAAATTGAAAAAAACTCAAACCTTATTGGGTCCTTGGTCTCGTATTCTATTCATTTTCTAAATCCAATGAAGTATTTCAATGTTTCTATCCCATCTGTTCTCTCGTCTCCATGCCAACCTATACATATTGAGATCTTTTAGTCTTTCCACCTTTCTCCTGCAAACCATTCACCTTTTTAGTAGCCCTCCTCTGAACCCTTTCCAGAAAGTAAATATCCTTCTGGAGATGGAGTATCCGGAACTTTCCACAATACCCTAGATGAGGTCTGACCAGAGATCTGTAAAGAGGTAGAACCACCTCCCTCTTCCTGCTCTAGCCATACAATCCAAAACATTGCTTACCTTTACGTCATCGGAAATATTTATTTGCCCCCTCTTCTGTTTCCGCTGACAGCACAGTATCGGCAATACTATATTCTGCTTTTGGATGTTTTTGTAGCAAGTGCACTACTTTACATTTATCAACATTAAACCTCGGTTGCCACCCATGCTTATGTCCGATATTCTAATTTACTAAAATCGTTGTCCGTAAGGATTATTCCCACCAGGAACATCTACAATGTTGTAGGCCTTAGTATCATACCTTACATTTGATATATTTGGTAATATCAATAGTAAGAGTATTAAAAGAATGGGTCCAAGTACAGATCGCTGATGCACCCTACCAGTAACAAGATCTTCCTCTGAATATATTCTCCATTAACTACTAGACATGTGCAAACGGGCCAAAAAAGGTTTCAGAGAGATTTTTCTTCATCCGCATCTCCGCTCCGGAGACATGACCTCTCCAGTGAACAAAAATCCAGCTTTCTTACCCCATATGGCCATATAAATGAATACATTGTATCCATACAACTTGTATCCACAACACGGTGGTCACCAGGGCCCGGATTGGAGATGACTAAAGGGCCCTGGCTCATTAAGGCCAATGGCTGCCAAGCTTGGTTACTTGCTGGAGATGCGCGGCCGCACGTTACATTTCCATAATGTCTCCGTGCGTCCGGTAGCTGCAGGACCCGAGTGGCAGTTTGGGTAAGTAGGCACGCTATCGGCCACTGTACCACCAGGCATTTTTCCTCGGTGTGCAAGACGGCCAAATCCTAGCCGGGTGTCTAATCCACATTTTTAATTCTGCCTGGATTATTTTTGGGTCTTTTTCATCTTTTTCGAAGAAAGCAGGAAAGCCGTCGAACCAAAACCCGGTACTTATCCGTGACTTATACGGGATCATATTCCATAAAAGTAAAAAGTAAAAGTTTTAGCCGGTAATATAAGCAGCATAAGTTAAATTGTTCTTTGGGAAGCTGTGTTTTATGTTCTCGTTGAAGAACTGCAGCTTATACCTTGTATTATTTAGTTATCTATCTATTACCTTGGATTTTTGCATTTCGCACCAACTGTAATGTGAAGGGAGCCATATAATACCAGCCTCTTGTAAAACAGAGGATTTATTATGATTGTTCTGTGTAACGGCTTTGTTGTGGTTAGATAATGGTGCTTAATCCATCATCCACTGTACGGATAAGTGAAACAGATCAAGATATAAAGCAAATTATAAACTTTATGAATAGTTTACATAGAACATTTTAAGATCAACCGAGTGGCACAAAAAAAAAGACAAAATTGCCGATAGCATAATAACACGGAATGAGTGCTAACAATAAACCTTTTATTTAAAATTTGGCAAAGTTATAGTTAATTCCTTATGAAAAAACGCGAGGATCGTTTTTAAATGAGGTAGAGAATATCGTTCAAGGAAGAAAACCAAACCGTTATTGTCGTGTTATTATTGCTACTATTCTTATTTACTATACAAAGGCAGTATAAAAATCATATAAAAGGCTTTTATAGAGTTAATTCACAACAGGGAAAGGTGTTGTGAGCTTGTGGGACTCTATAATTTTTCTTTTGCAAGCGGGGCTAGTCTTTCGTATTGGTCAACTTCCCATGAGCTTCAATCAAAAGTAACATGGACCATGACCATGAAAGCCTAGCAGACCCGTCTTGCCTTCTCAATATAAAACCTCATACTTGGTTTTCTTATTTGTTCCACAGTGAGTATATATATATATATCACTATATATATATAATCATGGATATTTTTTTGCATTTTTAAACCATACATTATACAAGGGTCCAGCCAAGAATCTTTGTATAGACTGAAGCTGCACTGGGGATGGCCTTGCATAAACCCCTCTTTCAAGGTCGAAAGAGCGAAACCACATATCGCAATGTCGAGACCCCTTTACTTCTGTAAGCCTGTACTCTATTTACCACTTCTACAGAAGTTAGTGCACTGTTGCGTTTTAATAAAAACTAGGAAGGCAGGAACTTTTATTTTACTATCTATTCTGAAGCCACGTGGTGCTCAGAATGGGCCTTAGTGGGCCGTTGACTGTGTGCCGAGCAGGGATAGGTCCTGACGGCATTTTTTGAAGATGGGGGGAGGGGTTAATGGTGGGCTATTTAGGGGTTTGGTGCCACTGGAGCAGTCTCCATTTTGTCTTACCTGACACTCACTGTTTGTGCCACCCTCCCTCCCTATTCCTTTTGTGTGTTGTGTTCTTCTGGTGTGTGTTTGTTGTCACGGTCGTGTGTTAGCTTACCAGGTATCTAGGGGGTTAATGCTGATGGGAGAGCATTGGTTTTGGGAGGTTTCCTGGTAGGTGGAACTGGGAACCTCAGGTTTGGGTTTGGGCATCTCGGTATGTCCTTCCCTGTGTGGTTCCTGGATAACCTGGTAAGCTTGGGATGGTTTACATTAAATGGTTAATGTTGAATTATGTTAATTTATGTTATTTATTGTTCTGTGTGTTGGTCATTGTCCTGTTAACGCACCTATTTTTGGTTTTAGGTATGCGTGGCAATGGCCTGCATTTAAATAAATTTCGGCTGTGGCCTTTTACACCCAAAATCTACGGTGTCATGTTTTTATTGGGGAAAAGGTTGGTGGGTTCTTGCAGGGGGCCTAGCCCGGGAGTCGAGGCTACTACAGTCATGAAATGTAGAGGTAAAGGTTGACCAAACTTCCCTTTGTTCAACTGCAAATTACTGCTAGGCCTTCATCGTGGTTATAACAAAAAGGATAATAAACATGCTTTTTGTGGGGAACACATTTGATTTTCAGTACTGCAAACTGTCTCTTTCTTTAAATTTACTGTACCCTAATATAACATCCACGTGCTTTTATTCAACATCAGATTATTATTAAAATAGAATTATAGACTTCCTTTTCCCTTACTCTCTTTTTTTTTTCTTTTTTTTTCTTTCTTTTTTTTTTTCCTCTTTTTTCCCCCTTTTCCTTCCTCTTTTTTTTTTCCTGTTTCCTTTTTCTCTCTCCCTTTCTTTCTTCCTCTCCCTCTCCTTCTTCTCCCCTTTTCTTCTCTCTTCTCCCCTCCTGCTTCCTTAATCTGCCCTCCCCCTTCCCTTCCTTTCTTTTTCTATCCTCTTTTGGGAGAGAGGAATTAATTATCCCACTTTGGCATACCACGGTGTTCCTTATTGAACATATCTAATACGATGTTTTAAGAGATGCTTGTCCAAGGGAGCATATATTTTTATACAGATCTATGAAGACTTATAAAAGCACATATAGTAACCAAAAAAGAAACAGTCCCAATCAAAATCGGTCAAGTCCCCAGGGTGAAGAGGAGGGGGACACCAGCAGAAAAAAAACAAAACAACAAAAGAGAGAAAAAAGCAAATCAGTCTGTACCACTTATCTGTGTGTCTTTACTTTATCCCGACATCGTGTATTAAAGTTGATTAGTGTTGTTGGAGGATCTGTAATCCTCAAATATCAAAGGATCTAGAAAGATCATTAGAACCTGGAGGTTTGGGACGTCTCTGGCGGCACAGATTGATATATTTATTTGTTCGGTATATCAGCGGCGTTCCCCTCATGCGGGGGATGAAGAGTTTATCTTTTTCTTGGCGTCTCGCGCCATCTTATCATCAGAAAGTCTCTGATCGGCGGATATTTGCCGCCACTACCACAACACCGGCCTTATCTCTTGACCGACAGTGCCTCAACGCCAACCTTCCCTCTCGGTCTGAGACCACTTGTGCGTGTAATAAAAGGCATTAATCCGCTTGTTCGCTGTCCGCGCATCCGGCTTAAACCGCTTGTCTAGCGGATGGTTTTACCTCCACCGCCACCAACCTTCCCCCTCGATCCGTGCCTCACTGGTTCCCCATGACTCCACCTACTGGGGCGTACGTCGGCACGTCAACACGTCTGCACGTCCATCCCTAATAAACGTGCTGTTTGTGGGGAACACATTTGATTTTCAGTACTGCAAACTGTCTCTTTCTTTAAATTTACTGTACCCTAATATAACATCCACGTGCTTCAGGAAGGTCTAACTAAGATTGTATTGTAAATAACATAATTTACTGTATATTTAAAGGACTTCGAAATATGGATTATTCTTTACAAACAGCAGTACTAGTTTTATTTTTACTCCATTACAAGGAAAGTAAATAAAAGTGAGCTTTTTATTTTTGTGTATTTATTCTATTATGATAGACCACAATTTGTGGAACAATACTTTGGTGCAAGAAAAGAGGAGCCCTTCTTATATAAGTGTTCTAGAGCCCCAAACGCCTTAATCTGGCCTTGCATGGAGAACAGGAGTAACTTTAATTCAACTCACAATATATTTTTATATTTGTTGAAGCTAAAGGAGCCAAATGGTCATTCTAGTCAATGACTGGTGGATATTTTGTCTGGCTCTCTGTACATGCTGTGCTGTATGTTTGTGCCATAAATACATTTTATTAGTGGGCTATATATAGTAATTCATTAAACTTAATATTAATGAAGTGGCATAAAACAACAAAGCAAAAAGAAAGATAAATCAATACTGGAAAGCACTGCAGACCAGTTATTCTACCATGGTATGGCATCATAAATCAAGGGGCAAAGGGAGAGAATTCTTGCCAATCCTGAGAAATCCTGAGAAATGCACATTAGGTGTTTTTTCTAATGCATATACATTGCTCATTTTAGCCTAGCATACACATGTATTAAGTCTGAAAGTAAGCAAGATGTAAGATTTTGTAAAGTGACAGATCCACTTTAAAATCAAGGTGAATTAGAGTTTACCCAGTAATATCATCTTTTCAATTTTAACTTCCAAAAAAGTGACATCTGTTAATTGTTACATTTATTTTCTTCTCTATATTTGACAGAATATTACATTCCGCTTAGACTGCTTGTGGAATAAGAATGTCTTTAAACATACAGCCAATAAATGCCATTTGGCAAACCATTCCTCTTTCTCCTGCTAACAGATGGATTCATTCCACCATCAATAGCATATTCTAAATATCTAAAAACAACCAGACCATGAAGTTACTCAACAAAAGTCAAGAGCATTAACCTGTACCTCTTTGAAACCGCTTTCTAACAAACACTGATCTTTGTTCCTTTGTAGACTGGGCACAGGTGGGCTGGCATACTACCCAAAGATGAAATTAGATAGCATTTGTAAAAGCTCACAAACAACGCAGCACAGGTGGTGCAAAACCAGGGAATTTACTGCTTTGGGACTTTGCCAAGTTTTTTTAATGGAAATACCAATAAAGACGTCTTTATGTTTCTTATCTGTAGAAAGATCTGAGACCTAGATGGGTAAAATAAGCCTTCTGTCTTAATACAAAGTTTCTTTCTCCTTTCCAGGTCCTGAATACAGGTCTGAATTTCCTGTATGGGCACATGTTCTTCTAACTGTGTGTGCAAGTTGGCTGTTACATATTATACCTGGCAACCAAAGTTATCACCACGATCACCACTATCTATAAACATTAGATATCATGTGACAAGAGATGAGAACTGACTACGCCATTCCTTTCTCTTGAAATATCATACATCATTTACTCCTTTGATTACTGATGTATTCCACCATTGATTCCACCAAAGACCAAACCGCAAATGAAGCATTTATTTAGATCAGCTATAAACCTTTCCTAATAATCTATGTCTTTATTTCACATTAGTTCATGCATTGTGCAGAAAAATACATTTAAAAAAAACTTTGTTGGTCTCAGGGGATATGTTGAGAAGACAAGGTTGCTTTATATATCATCAGCACTCTTGCATGAAAATAATTGTCCTACATTATTTTCTGGTTACGAATTATCCTCAGTGGGCAGTTGACCACAAAATATTATCTATTGTGTTTTCCTTAAAGCTGTTTGTATAAGTCATAGAATGTATGCTTGTCTGAGCAGGGTATTCCTAACCACTTCTTTCTCTAAGACCAAATTGTTATGTGACAAACAACTTATGTCCTGTTTGCCCATTGTATGTGACTGTGGAAAACGATGGTACCAAAAAGATCAAAAAGTTAACTGGCCAAACGTATAAACATTCCTGGCAAAAAATATAAACAAGACAAAATGTTTCATGATGAAATAATTATTCAGGGAATGGTGCATGTATTTAATTTTTTTTAAGTGTTAAACTTAATAGAGTGGAACTGCATCTTTAAATAGGCCCTTGTCATGTTTGTGATAACCAAAACAGAAAAGCTAATATATTTATCATGATGCTATACTTAATTTAAATGCCAACCATATATTAGGAAGTGAGGAAATCTGCATGTCATTAGTATAATTTCCATCCATATTTACTTGAAGTTAACATTCTGGTGGATACAATTAAAGGATATAAACTACATTCACAGCCCATCATGTCAAGAGGGAACAGAAAGCTTACAAATGATCTAATTAAAATGTAATGAAATTCAGTATTTATCACTTGGGTTATTAAGAGACAAAATGGTAATTTAACAGTTTGATGTATTCAATAATAAAAAATATATTTCACATGTTGACTTTGGCACAGAACTGTGTTTATCACAGAGACACAACAGGGTGTATATATATATATATATAATATATATATATATATATATATACATATGTGCTATATTCATACCTGGGGCACCAGGGTTAATTAAAAGTCTTAAATTAGTGGTCAGTAAAAGGGGAAATAGGTGGGGAATAGGCATGCCAAATGCTACTCAGTTACCCTTAGAAAAAGAAAGTGACCTGGGAAAGCTGAAGTCTGCACAAGTTTTGCCATTAAAATCGCATTTCATATGTCCCTCATATTGAGCTTCCACTATAATAGACCCTAAACATTTTGCAGGCTAAAAATTTTATCCTCAGCTTCTCATTTTAGAATGAAATTCTGCTTCTGCAGGGCTCTGGGGTTGTGTCTTTCGTCTCTGAGTAGTGGAGCGGTGTTAGATGCCCAGTCTCCCAAGCCTATAGAGTGTAATACGCTCGGCCCAGCCCTACCATATCACACCCCCTTTCTGTCTCCTACAAGGAGGAAAAGTAGAGCTCAGCAGGATTGGGGACAGCAACCCCCCAACCCTGAAAGCATACTGTCCACATGTAGAACTGTGTGCATAAGCAATAGCATTACCTCCCTAGCTCTACCCCTCGCCAGGGGTTAAAGTTGGGCGGTATTCAGGGCCAGCCTTTGGGGTGTGCGAGCTGTGCGTGCAGCAGGGGTGCCATGCGGCTGTCCCATCATCAAGGCCAGGGCCGCGTCGAGGCGGGTACACAGCACCCAGGCGGCAGGGGATGAAGGGAGAGAGAGAGACACTGAGTGATCACACATGAAAAAGTTTTCAGTAACCGCTCAGCCCCCTTTGTCTCCTCTGCTCTCTACTGCTGCCCTGACTGTGGTGGTGGGAGCGCAAGGCCTTGGTTACGGTGCTTCAGGATGAGTGCCGGAATATGACGTCATAGGGGGAGGAGAGGGGGTAGAGAGTGAGAGGGAAGAAGAGGGAGTAGATAGTGAGAAGGGTAGTAGAGGGGATAGACAGTGAGTAGGGGAGGAGAGGGGGTAAATAGTGAGAAGGGGGAAGAGATTGTTAGAAAGGGAGGAGAGGGGTAGATAGAGGGAGTAGGTCATAAGAAGGGGGAAAAGGGGGTAGATAGTGGGAAGGGGGAGAGATTGTGAGAAAAGGGGGTAGTAAGAATATTGAAATAAATTGAGAATGAGGAAGATCATGAATGAAGTAATGTGTGGATGAATTGTGTGAATGGATGAGAGAATGAATGAATTGTGTGTGAATTGTGCGAATAAGTAAAAGAATAAATGAATTAATGTGTGGATGAATTGTGTGAATGAATGCGATAACTAATAAATTAATGTTTGGATGAACTGTGTGAATGAGTGAGATAACTAATGGATTAATGTGTGGATGAATTGTGAGAATGCATTAATTAATATGTATAAATGATTTGTGTCAATGAGTGGGAGAATGAATAATTGTGTGAAGGAAGGAATTGTGTAAATGAAAGAGTGAATGAGTGAGTCACTGTATACGTGTTTTTTGCAGTAAGGTGCCTGTTTGGGTAAGGTTTGCTTGTTCATATGTAGATATGAACAAGCAAACCATATATGACACAACAAAGTGTAAGCACGCATGAAGGGGTTCAGTTCCAATACTGTGCCAATGAAGCTAAATATAGGTAGAACATAGACATGTCCGCAAATATGCCACACTTTTAGTACCTCTGTTACATCTTTTACTCTCATCATCATTTAAGTAGCGGGTGATGTGAGTTGTAGAACATTAACACAAACCGTTCATCTTTTAAGTTTAAAATACAAAACATAAAATTATGTAAATAAATCAATATGTATTTACATTCTTACATTTTTGAATTTGGGGAGGGGTATCTGATCACGATCAGCCACTTGTCCAATATGCTACATAGCTGATCTTACAATAGATCAGCTGGCAGCATGGTGTCTTTTTTGCTTTTTTCCATGTATGTGGTTGGTATTGAATGGGTTAATCAATGCTGCAGCGCAGTCGCCATCCCTCGCATTAATTTCAGTCTTGGAACATTTTGGTTTCAGATGCTTAGACAACAATCATACCAAGCCCTCTTACCACAAGAGAAGTCAGAATTATTGGGATAAAACCTATACTTACAGGAGAAAGGATAATATATGCCTCACTTAATAATTACAATTTATGAAAACACCACTCCCTTTTGGTCTCTACATGATCACATTTTGGACAATTTTCAGTTTTCAGGAAAAATCATGAATCCAACAAAAAGTTTGAAACTATATTTGACCCTGTTGAAAAGCTCACTTGTTTTTAAAAAAAATGTAATATACACAAAAACTCTTGCATTATGTTAACTCTCATGGATTTACTTTTTAGCTACCTGGATTTAACATTATCTCAGATTTTCTTACTGGTATATCACAATTATGATCCTGCTTGAAGACAGGTGTTTTTATTAAGAATATATTTCATCTTATTTACCTTCTCGTTACCTGGGTTCTATTATTTATTTATTATTTGTCATTAAAGTTAATCTGATCTTCAACTAAGTCACAATACACAAAACACACTCATACAATAATGCTAACTGAAACTTAATCTAAACCAGTAGACCACCCAGTAACCACCTTTATCAGTGGTTTCTCCAGCAAAGTGCTACCAGATCAGTGTACAGCTAGAGTCAGAACTGCAGCAGGTCTCACGGCTCGTCAGTATTAAGTCTCTCACCTCTACCCCTATCATCTGCAGACTAATGGGCTCTGTAGTTCAATGAAATCCATGAACAGATGCTCTTGGGGTAACCCCAGGGAGGCACAAGCCCAGCAGAAGCCATGCCCAGCAGAATGAGTTCCAAGTAGGGCAGCAGGAAATTCATTTTTCTGTCGATTATAGCAAGCTGTCCAGGCTCTGGCTTCCTTTGTGGTGTCCTCCAATGAACACCTTTCTTGTTCATAGTTTTACGGATGGTAGATAAGGGTGTTCCAGGGATTTCTACTTCTTTACCTGAAACTCTAAGACTCTTAATAACCTTAAATCAACTTTGCAGGACGCCCACTGCTATAGCAACAGTGCTGAACTGTCACTATTTATCTTACTGTAGGCTGATGAACACCAAGGCTATTAGAGATACTTTTGTAACCCTTTCCAGCTTTATGCAGGTGAATTCTTAATCTTATGTCCTCAGAGATCGCTTTTGAGGTATGGTTCACATCGGGTGATACTTCTTCTCAATGGCAAACTTAGGGGCAGCTCTGACCAACTCGTCCAATTTCATTTTGTAGGTTGGACTTCCGGTTAGCTGACTCCTGACTTCAATTAGCTTTTGGAAAAAGTCATTAGCCTTTTGCACCCTGTACTGTGAATGTTTACAGTGAGTGTTCAATAAAGACATAAAAGTGTTAATTGTGTGTTGATCTATTGCTGTAGGAGTAGTAGTTGAAGATCATTTCAAATTCAATATATGCAGCAATCAAGGTAATTTCAAAGGGTTCACATACTTTTTCCTGCAACTGTACATTTGTCACTACTAATAAAGGCTTCACAGTATGGTTAATTAAAAATCACTTTACTCTCTCTCTATATAAAACTTATGTTGCTGTTCTCACGGGCACAGAGATCAACTGTAGACCTGGATCATTTTAAGGCTGGTCACATCCTCCATTAAGTCATAAATCAGGCACCTTTGCAGTGAGGTATATCCCCAGTCCAACTTCCATTTTTCTGGCACAGTCTGCTGCTGGACCCAATGAGCTGGTATCCAGGGTCACATGTGTAATGAACTTCATGATCCACCAAGTATTTGGAGCCAAACTTCTTTCCGTTGACAGGGGTTTCCAAGGCCGGACAAGCAACTGAAATACAGAATGAAAACCATTGGTGTATGTCTGGTACATTTGTACCCGTACATCCAGTAGCAGTTCCTGGATCCTTCACTACAGATAGCACAAGTAGTTGACGAAGTTACAAAAGAAAATATGGAAATGTTTAATCAGGTTGTATAGGTTTGTAAAGTTTACACAGTATATTCAGACATAATATGCCTCCTGCTTACATTTTGGTTATGCGTTCCCTTCCCGGCGCACATTTCACTGTATGTATCAAAGAAGAGATGGGTGACAGAACCTCTTTAACGTTCTTAAGTAGTATTAACCGTCAACTGGCAGCAGTCACATTTCAAGTTGAGAGCAGACAAAACATGTTTGCTGTATCTGGCTTGTGTGTTGTCAGACAGCTAGGTAGCAATACGATAAACATTTTCTTCTGTATTAGCCCCATACCTGGTTGTGGGTCTGGGTTTGCTTTGTTGACCGCATTCTGCAAAGTATTCAGCCTACTTTTCATGACTCGAATTCCATCGGCAAACCGCGTCTCTTGCCCTTTTAAGAATTGTTGCATCTGTCGGATGGCTGCCAGTAGCTGCTGTTTGTTTAGACAGTTCTGTGGTTAAGAAAAAAATGATAAGTATGACAGCATCGAGGTATATCATTTCCTTCAGTTATAAACAGAAACCAGACACCCTGGTATAAAGGTGTGATAGCCAAGAAACATTTCATTTTAGTGAGAGAAACACCTGTGGCTCCTGTGTTTTTGTTTAGGACCTATGTAGGAAGTTCCAAAAATCTTACCTACTTAGGTACAACTCCTTAATAAAGATCTTCCAGAAGAAAGCACAGAGCTGCCTTAATGTTGCAAAAAAGAGCTCAGATATGTCAGAATGTTGTTATGAATTTTTTAATGGATCAGCTCCAGCCATTAATAAATTAGCCAATCACTACCTTTATTTTTTTACCCGTTTTAAAAGTCCCAGTTTATAGTATAAACTTAGTTCCAAAGCTTTATACCTTCAACACTCATTGATATTTGAGGAGGCGAAGACACATTCTTTGGATTATGTTTGAGTTTGCGTTATATGTTAATATTTTGTTCTTAATCCCGCAGTGTTGATAAACACATACAGTATTTATAGTTTAGAGAAAATTACCCGCAAATAACCTTTAGGGAGGCAACAGTGCTTCCAAAACGCTTCTGGCAACAATACATTGAGCATTAAATCTATCTATATCCATCTATCTATCTATCCATCTATCCATCCATCTATCTATCTATCTATCTATCTATCTATCCATCTATCCATCCATCCATCCATCTATCCATCTATCCATCCATCTATCTATCTATCTATCTATCTATCTATCTATCCATATCATTCTACAACATCAATCTACTGTTCCTCTAATCACTGCTAAACGAGGCTATATAGAAAAAAAAATACATTATTTTTTTTATTACAAGGACAAAACATAAAAAGTCTCCCAAAGATGCCATAAATTCATTCAAATATTTTCTGAAATGTAAATAATTTCATAAGCCTATTGTACTTCTAACGTAACACTAAAGCTAAAAGGGAAATCTGCTATTGTTGGATAACTTTCTAGATTTTTTGAATGAAAATTCTGCCACGGGTGTGATCTTGCCACAATGACAATTATTATTATTTTTTTAATTACTGGCCAATCAAATGGCCAAACAAATGGCCAAACAACCACATAAGAGTTTTCTACCACTGAAAATAAATGTAATTCCTAAATACTTCCTCAACTTTAAATGAGCCTTAGCCACTATTAAGAAAGTAGCTTTTCTAGCATAGTCTCATCAGAAAGCCTGGAAGTATTACTCTCCCCTACAAAAGCCTAAGCGTATTAAGTACATCAGTCCGATGCCTACATCTGTACAGTCAGGCACTGTTTGGCACTATTTAGTATTAGAAGGTTTAGAGTCTATTCACAAATCACTAGTAACTTTTTGGTCAGCCACTACTATGTATAAATAATATTTAAATTTTGAAGAGATGGAATGATTTGGTTCAACACAGTTCAATACCGTTATGGCCAAATGTTGCGCATTTCTTGTAAGGACATTGACATAACAACAGCTCATGTAGTAGTGAATTACTTTAAACATAAATGTAGTTTTTGGACGTACAAATTTTCCATGATAACACAAAGGGCCATTTACCATCCACGCATTCTGCTCTATTCTCTTTCTCAGTATTCCTTTCCTTTGTAGCCTTCTCATTATGTTTCTCCCTCTTTCCGCTTCTAATATTCATTCGACAGATCTGGGGCAACTCAGGGGTGTTTGGTGGCCATTAACAAAACTACTTATTATCACAAGTAATAAAAATAATAATTATGTGTAAACTAATGATCACAAATGTATTGTAAATAAAAATGAAGCACAGTCATATGCATTTATATTGAATCTGTGTCAAACTAATATAGGTCTCCCCTTCACCCTCTAAAGAACATCACATTATGGTTATTTTTTTATTTAAACGTAGAAACACATAAAATGGAAAGTCTATTGCAAGTTATTTATTCTCATGGTGCAGGGCTAAAAAAAATATTAAAATATCCATTAATATTTCTTTTCCTTTGTCCATCCAGCTGGAGATTTTCCTATGTAAAGCACATGTTTTCATCATTATACTGCATAAGTTATTATGATATTGGATTTAGCTCCGTGGAATAACAAAATTAAAATTTATTAGCCTTAAAAAAAATCCAGACCGTTAAAACAAATGAAGATGGAGCTAATAAACTTTGTAGGATTTGTAATAATCCTTTAATAGTATTTTATTCTATTTGTGCTAAATGCTGTTTGAAAAAGTACAGCAAGTTTTGAATTAACTTTGCTTGAGTAGAACCTTGAACTCTGGTGAACCTCCAAGCAGTCTAACCACTGTCCAGAGCTATTCTTATGTAACCTCAATGAACCTTAGAACACAAATAATTATTTCCTCAATAAAACGGGTCCTAGATTCCTCTCTAAGAAAATTTGGTTTTCTTCCGACAGAGAGTGTTGGCAGGAGATTTTTAACTCTCGCTCTTTACTTCATCATAAAGGGCCAACACTCGCAAGTTTCTCTAGGTGAAGGGCTGTATAATGTATAGATCAATATGTAAGCTGATTGAAGAAATCCCACTGATTTGACCAGCCAAGTTTTTAAGAAGCTCCCAGGATTTAGACCCTTATAATATATAGTGACGTCAGGATGCTGAAACATTTTTAGATTTTGATTTTTGCTGACATTTCTTTTGTCCCATACAGCCTCACAAAGGATATATATTAAACTACATAAATATTAAATACTAAAATACTTTACATACTAAATATTGAATAGTATAATATGTATTCCCTCCTATAGATTAAAAAGGCCCAGTAGCCAATTGATGGAGCATGGAGAAAAAAGGCAAATGCATTGAGAAGGGAGATTATTCTCTGCTATGATGGCTGGAACTGTCCCTTTAACCAACGTTTTGTCTCTATGATAATCATAATATAACTGATATCTGCACATTCCCTAGCTTTAAAATTTGGGATTTCCTATTTTATTTGCATATTCAATTCTGAATTACGCAAACACCCCCTCAAGTAGGTAGGAAAGGGAAGGGACAGGGGTAGGAAAGAGAGAATATAGAAATTCAGGGGAGCACAGAGAGTGAACCAAGGGTGGGTGCTGGTGGGAAGAACGTAAACATAATGCACTGAAGAGGAAGATGCTGAAGGATGCTAAAGGTCTTACCCGTAAAACCTCTCCCACAAATACAAGCTGTAAACAGCCTTTACACACACACACACACACACACACACACATATATATATATATATATAGGATTGGGTTCCTTGTATGATAGGCTACGTATCATCAGACAGCCACTTTTCACTACATAGATAACTTTCAAGGTCTTTGATATTTCCATTGAACTGAAAAAAAAAACGTAAACTGTAACTAGGCATCAATAGTCTTAGTGCACAAGTTTACCCATAATCGGATTCCTCAATGAAAGCCACCGCAATATGTGGTGACATCCTGAAAGAACTCTTGGCTACTTATTGTCACTAGGCTCCACGATACGCTTTCCATCTTGTGCAGTTATTGGGGTTTTTTTTTTATTTTGGTTGATTTTTTGTGTCCTTTTGTATGTAGTTAGCTGAATTAGCAATTATTATCATACATTAAAATCATGCTTTGCGGTGTATTATGTTTACCCAATATGAAAGTTCAGTGCCTCTCAACATTGTTCTTGCAAAGTAACAGTATTGCTTTCAGCAGAATTCCTTCTGATGTGCAACAATTTGACATGTGTGGTTAGGAACTTTAAACCAATTCTTGTGAGAATGAGGAACATTGGACAAAGAGTTGAGGAAACAGGAAAAAGAAGCTTGACAAATTCTGAAAAGAAAGAGCACAATTCCTTTTCCTGACATATCATAAATTTTACATTTGGGTTGTGGATATGACAGGCAAACATCTGATACTCATTAAAATTTGGAAAAGGCAGTGTTTTCGCAGCAGCATAAAATGTAATAGAGAAGGGGAATGTCTACCTGGTCAACAGTTGGATGCAACAGAAAATTAGTCAAACTTCTTATGTATTGTTGTTGACTGTTGTTGATTGGTTCATGCAGCCTTTTTTTGCGGGAGGTGAGTACAGAGAGAAATTCGGGAGAGAAAATTGATTAAATAATGTTAATCATGCCACCCTGAGGCAATGATCTCATCTTTCTTCATGTTAAGTTTTAAACTAAATATCTCCAGGGCAATTACAACAACGAACAAAAAAGCTATAGGCATGGGTGTATAATCTCTAAGGCTTATTATACTAGGCCTAGTGGGCAGTAGGCCATCTGTCACAAAACTGGGGACAGATCACCCTATTGGCCAATTAGGCACCCTGGTTTGCAAATGCTCAATGGGCTAGATGCAAGGGAGATTTCCCAAAACAGACATTTAATCACACATTTACACTATAGAGATGTGTGCCTGGCCACCACTATCGCCACAGTATGCTGTACCCAGTGCTGTGTGTCTTTCTCAGGCAGATCCCCAGGATATGGTATCATATTCTTCCACTCCGAAGAAAGGACCTTGGCTGTGGAGGTAGATCCTAGAGGCTGCTGGGATCACTGCCCCGGGTCAGGGTAGCACTCCGCCTAAATATATCTTTGGCCATAGGTAGTTTTGATAAATTAATTAAGTTATGATAAAAAAAAACTCTAACAGTGACAGCTTCGATTTAAAGAGATGCTACATCCATAGAAGCTGGTTGAACTTGACTGATTACTGTCAAGGCACAAATCAATGATAAAGCTTTTTATGTGAACATTAAGTTCAAATTATTTAGCTGAAGAGTGAGGGAAATAGGTGTGAAGCTATCCTGAATCTAAGACAAGATCAAGTAATGATTAAAGTCGGAGTCTTTAGATCAGGAAAAATTGGCAGACCAGATGGGTCGAATGGTTCATACCTGCCATTAAATTCTATGTTTTGTGTACCATAGACTGACCATGAAATTGTCTTTATGGAAATACATGTAGATTCTCAGCAGGCGCTCCACTGAAGTACAGAATACCATTTATTAACAGGAGGATACAAATTGTATTTCTGCAGCATCTGGAGTAGTAGTGGTTATCTGTCTATGCCAGGTAGTGCTGGTGGAAAACCTAAATGAACAAGCATACATTCTTTTCGTGTGTAACTGAGATGTCTTAAAAGCCTCCATAATTATGTTATGTTTTGAATTTTTTTGTATTTTTAAGTTTCAAACTTTATTCAGAAGGATTCCATAAAAGGCACCAAAAAGAAAATCTAGATTTAAAGCTAAAGCTAAAATTCAAATTTTTGCAATGCTTGAAGACATATCAAAGTACAAAGTTAGAGTGAATGTTTATTATTATTGGAGAATGCATGGTTCAAACTTCACAGTGAGGATTGCGAAGCTCTGATGCTACGGAGGTGGCAACCGCAAGTACTTTTAACTCAGATCCAAAAATGGCGCCCTGGGTTTTTTGGATGTTGCTGAATGCCTCGATATTGGACATTCAGCAACATCAGCTGAGCGAAGAAAGTGGTCATTGATCACTTTCAAAGTTTCTTTATCCCCAGGCACGTCAATTGTCGTTAACTGTGTGTTTTTCTGTGACTTATTTGGCCAGTCAATCGTCTTTTACGGGGTTAAAAGAGGACATATGCCACAAGTTTTGCTGAAGCCAGTCAGAGGTCAGGCCTGGGTCTGCTGATAATGTAGAGATAACACTAAATATTAAAACACTTTGAAGAAAATAAGCTAGGTTGATATTTCAACCCCTAGAGCATCAATAGCAGCTTCAGGGACAAAGGTTTTGATTTGGTCCTCATTAGTGGGACCTTAGGTCAGTACTTCACTTGTAACAAAACTTCTCACTTAAAAGTGATCTGATATTGATAAAAACCAAAATAAATCAGTCTTCATTTGGTTTTACCCTACGCTGAGTCTTGGCTAATGACTGGGGAACCGGGGAAAGTGTGTTGGCCCAGGCTAAGGGAGCACAAGTAAGCGGAGGTAGTCGGTCGGACTAGCCAGCTCCGTGACAACAGCTTATCATTGTCATCTTTGATCTTTGTCACAAAACAGCTTGTCAGCACCCCCAAACAGTCTGCCTGTTCCATTTGGGCCAGTTTGTCTATGCCCCTCGACTTCACCAAGCAACATGTCCCACCGTGCCACCTTTGCCCAAAAGAGCTTGTCTATACCATCTTTACCCCAAGCAGCTTGCCTATGCCATCTTTGTCCCCACCAGCTTGCCAGTGCACCAAAACAGCTTGTCTTTATCTTCTTAGTGACCTAAACAGCTTGTATGCACCATATTTTGTCAGTACACCCAAACAGTTTATCTGCATCATCTGTGCCCCAAACCAGCTTTTCTGTGCCATCTTGCTACCAAACAGCTTCCCTGTGCCCCCAAAAAGTCATCCTCTGCTATCTTTCCCCCAAACAGCTTGTATGTGCATCCACTTTACAGCCACATACATAATTTATAAATTGTAGCATCAAAAATACAATCAAGCTTGGTAATATAGAATATACTGTATCTTTTCAAAGTCAGATGGGGGTGCAATCATTGATACTTAATCATTTATTTTTCTCTGTTTACACAAATAGTGTAAGTGATGCACCATCACAGAAAATCCTTCATAAAACCTCAGTCTCAGTAGATAAATGTCTAACAGGCCAGAGTGCACCTACATAAAATTTCAATGAATAAGGCCACATGTCCTGATGGCATTCACCCAAGAGTTCTACAGAAGTAGGTTATTGTAAAGCCACTGTTTTTATAATGAGGGATTACATATCCTCTGGCACAATGCATATCATATTATTAAAAAGCAGATTGGAAAAACACCCAGCACATTACAGAGAATAACATCAATAGTGGGTAAATTACTTAAAGGATTAAGGATGGAATTCTAGACTATACTGAGGCTAACAAATTATTAATGTGTTAAACATGTGCTATTTGAAATATGCAGTTCAATTTGGAGCACCCATTTTCAGATTTGCATCCAGTGCATGAAGATCTTATTGGTAGCCTTAAATGAAACATCTAACATCTTGAGTTAATGTCATGTTGGACACTTGCTTAAACTAATGTTTCTGTGAACACTCCAGATGGCTATTCCCTGTTGGCTTTATAAGCAAGATGGGAGTAGAAACTTCCAATTTATTGTAAGTCTCAGATGATGCAATAAATTAAATTCTAGGAATAAAAAAGAACAATTTTCAGTGTTTCAGTTTTTCCATGTGTCTAATTTCCCGAGGATCCTAATTAAATGTACTCTGTATCCCACCAAGGCATCTGTTTATTATTTTTTCAAAAGACCCTGTTCAAAAGATCATTTTTACTGATTTTAGGTTTATTGAATTAATGATGCAATATACAAATGTTTGCCATATAAATAGTGCAAATATAATTTAGTACAATAAACAAGATTATTAGTTTCAGCACTAAAACAGATTTATTATTGAACATTTCAGACCCTTCAGAAAAGACAGAAAGGCAAGCAAAATATGGTTATATACTACTATTGTTAATATTATTATTATTATTAAATTCTGTTTGGGGCTGGTAGCTTTCCCCTATTTGGCTGCTTGATCCATGTCACATCAGTCAAAGCCAAAGAGATGTTGAGACAATGAGATGATGAGCTCAGATGGGCTTTAACAAGGCTGTTAACAAGGCTGTTTAACAAAACATTAGTTTATATTGTTGCTTACATCTTTTGTGATCCCTCTAAATTGGCCTATGTTCTTCCTATATATATATATATATTATATATATATTATATATATATAATATATATATAATGTGCCAGTAATCCTCTTGCCTAGTGCTTGGATATATATATATTCAGCCAGAAGGAGGTGCGGTTAGCAGCGGGGGGTTGACTGCGTCCATCGCGCAGACCTTCCCCAGCTGTCAGAGAGGAGAGTTCCCTTCACCGGTGCCGGGAATTCTCTCTGACAGCAGGAAGGTGTATGCGCGATGGACGCAGACAACCCCCACTGCTCTGCGTAGATGTCTACCTGCTGCCCGGACTACACACTAGAGACTCGGAGTCAGAAGCACTGGTAGGTTTGGGGGGTTAAATGGGGGGCATAAGGCATTTCTGCAGGCAGAGTGCTCTATGAAATGCCTTTTAACCCCCTTAATGCCACTCTGGCTCCAGAAATGCCTTTTAACCCTCTATACGCCACTCTGCCACCTGAAATGACTTATACCTTTCTATATGCCACGCTGCCCCATTATATGCCTTTTAACCCCCTAAATGCCAGAGTGGCATATAGGGGTATAAGGCATTTCTGGAGGAAGAGTGGCACATAGGGGGTTAAAAAGGCATATCATGGGGCACAGTGGCATATAGATGGTTAAAAAGCATATCATGGGGCACAGTAGCATTTAGAGGGTTAAAAGGCATATCATGGGGCACAGTGGCATATAGGGGGTATAAGGCATTTCTGGGGAAGAATGGCAAGCCTGGGGGCAGATGTGCATAACTGGGGGGCAGATTGGAAAATGAAAGGAAATAAAAACCAAAAAAATATTTTTCTCAATCATAGCTTTTATTAAAAAAAATAGTTCACATAGTTTACATGAATTAACATTTGCTAGTAAAACTTTTTTCCTATAGGGTAGTCTTATATTCAGGCTTTTTCTTTTTTCCTAAATTAATTCAGATTTTGGGGGGTCGTCTTATAATCAAGCAAATACGGTAAATGCAATTTAATAAATACTTTTTAATTAAAGCTAAATGCAAAGTCCTATTTCAGGAGTCCCTGTATAAAAAGTTCAGTCTGATAAAGAAATTAATATCCATTACAAACAGGCCCTGTTAAAATCAATGCAAGTACAATTTATTTTAACCGATTGTGTGCAACAGGGCAATTTAATCTGTCTGATATATAAACCCAGGCACATGTATACTACTTAGTGTAAACACGTAAACAGTCAAATACCGTATATAGCACACAGGACTGTGATCACAAGTGGCAACATTTTTAACCATATAATTGTGTAACGTCTGCTTTGGATTTTTGTTTAATAAAAAAGATATTCACTGGATACAAAGCTGAATTGTGCAGCACTGGGATTGAAGAATTTAAACTACAATGGAATTTTAGGTATTCTGGCAAACGTCCCATTGGCTGTATCATACCTTTGATGAAAAAGCTAAATAATACAAACCATTTCACTGTGTCAGTTCATAGATTGACTGGAGTTTCCATCTGAAAGCTCAAAGGGAATTCTTACCAAAACACTAATGAGGCAAGCCTATTTAAGCAGCAATATGAAAAAAAGTATAGTAATAGAAACAAAAGAATATTTTCCTCCCTAAGTATGTTGCAATGGATTAGTTCCAGATTTTTTTCACAAAGTAATTTTAAATAAATACCTCAAATATTTTGTTTAATTATATTGGGGTTCATTTACTGATGCTAGTGAGAATTAGATTGGCAGAAATTTAAGGTTGTGATAAAAATATTTCTTCATACAGTATCACCTACATAAAATATTATGTATGATATGATTACAGACAAGTTCACCTCTATGATCCATCAAACCTCAGCCATAACAATTTATATAAAATATAAGGGTCCCCGGTTTTGACGTTATGACATCATTGACTCATTTCCCTTCCTACCCCTTCCACTAGAAATGTGTTGTGTTTTTTTTACTTTCCATGTTTTTGTGCTTAAGAAAAATGCACTGTACATATAGATTAGATAGATGTTTTTACATGTTATTGAATACATGGATGTGATGAAATATGCATTATAGAGATCTCAATTATTTAACAATACAGTATACACAACTGAACGTATTACAGGACACTTGGACTTTCATAATGTATAGGGAAGCAAGGTATTGTCGGTATCTCTCTGGGTTGTGCAATTAAAAGGATGGAGCCTTAGAAAGCATTCTCCTTAGAGAGCAGCCACTAAGCAAGACAAAGTAAAGTGTTTACCAGCGAGGCATTGAGGTACTACAGAGCCTTTCAACACCAAGATTTATCTTGAGTCTGGATAGGGGATCTAGTGGCATTGGTCCTCAGAATTTAAAAGAAGAGGTTTTAATTAGACTTGGGCACTGGCCAACTCTTTGTGTTTGCCTTCATGTTCATCTTCGTGGGGGGAAAAATCTTTGTATTCCACGAATATTCACCCGTTCCTGTGTTCTGTTCGGGCGAATATTTGTGTACATTCTTCATGTTCAGTTTTTTTCTTTGTTTTTTACCATTTTTTGTAGAAGAGATTAATACGGGGTTAATGTGGTACACACTGCGCAGCAGCTTTGGCGTCAGGATTTTAAATGTCCGTACGAGCAACTTTATTTGTCGCCGGCAGGGGCCTCCTTTGCCATCAACCAATGAAGTGCACCTGTTCTTCATTGGTTGCTGGCAGACGAGCCCCCTGCTGGCGACCAATAGAGTCGCTCGTACAGACTAAAATCCTGGTGCCGCAACTTGGCCAGGAGAGTCCACTGGTCTCCCCAGGCCAAGTTGTGCCGTCAGGGGTTAAAAGGCCGTGTGAGTGAGTCTATTGGTCGCCTGCAAAGGGCCTCCACTGGCATCAACCAATTGGTTGATGCCAGAGGAGGCCCCTGTGGCGACCAATGGAGTCGCTTGCACGGCCCTTTATCTCCTGGCGGCGAACCTACAGATTTCCATTCCTGTTACCCCATGCGATGCTGCGCAGATAAGGTAGGATAGATGGGGAAGGGCCCAGGGAGATTAGTAAACGAAGATGAACACGGAGATAGTTTGTGTTGTGTGTCTTCGTCTTCGCACACGTTTTGTGGCCGCCATGTTCGTATGTTTGGTATTCGGGCTGAACAACGAAAGCGCACCCTTCGTGTTCGTTTTCATGTCCACCTGAATATGAATGCATTTAATACTTAAAAGCATCTGATATTAATTAGAGAGGCCAACACATATGCATTAAAGATTTGCATTCCAGAATTTCTCTGGAAGTTACTCTAGCATTTGGAATTTCTGAAAAGAATCCTGATCTTCACATGATTCCTGGAAATACCTAAGGAAAAAAAGTTGATTTCCAATATACGCTTTTACTTGGTATGGTCAGTACATTTTCATCTGCCACATAATGTGATCTGTCTACACGCATGTCTTAAGTCCAGAAATCTAAAGTTGTCTAAACTATGTTTTCCTTTATTCTAGACATTTTAAAAACACTCTGCTGGCCAGTACCTAGAGTATCTGCCGCCGGGGGGAACCTATGCGTAGCACCCTCACAAAAAAATTAACTGTACGTCAACCGAAAAAACTAGGAATCTAAAAAAAAATTATTAAAATAAATTAAATAAGTTTTAAATAAAATAAAATAAATAAAATTTAGTGAACAGATATGGTACAGCCCAACTCCTATCACTATATACTAAGCCAGATATTGATGGTGGTACAGCGTAACTCCTATCACTATACACTAAGCCAGACTTTGATGTGGTAGGCCTCTGCCCCTAAAACAGCTTGTCTGTGCCACCGCTGCCCCCTTAGCAGCCTGTCTGTGCCAATTCTGTCCCTGAAACAGCCTGCCTGTGCCAACTCTGCCCCTGAAAAAGCTTGCCCATGCCAACTCTGTCCTGAAACAGCCGGCCTATGCCAACTCTGCCCCCTTAGCGCCTCCTTTAGCAGGCCTGTGCCACCTCTGCCCCAGAAACAGCCTACCTGTTTAAACTCTGCCCCATTAACAACCTGCCTGTGCCATCTCTGCCCCTAAACACCCTGCTTGTCCCATTTCTGCCCCTAAACACTTACTCACACTAACAGCATGCCTGTGCCACCTCTGCTCCTTTAGCAGGCCTGTGCCATCTCTGCCCCTTAAACCCGCCTGCCTGTGCCAACTTTGCACCTTTAGAAACCTGCCTGTGCCACCTTTAACAACCTGCCCGTTTCGCCTCTGCCCCCTAAACAGCCTGCCTGTCCCACTTCTGCCCCTAAACACTCACTCGCTTTTTCATTCACCCATTCACTCTACTGCACCCATTTACCTCTCTTGCAGATTTCACCGGTCCAAGGGCCAGCCGAGCATTACTGGGACAGCACCCTAACACAGGCCCGCAGCTCACTGCTGTGGTGTCCGCACATTGTGTGAAGAAACCCTTTTCTGCCCAGGTGGAGCAGGAATCTGTGTGGGAAAAGTGTTTTCTCTCACAGTGTGCGGGTGCCATTAGGGTAAGCTGCGGGCCTGCATTAGATGACCGTCGCAACACTCCCCTGATGAGTGGCACCAAGGGTGGACAGCCACCCCCTGCCCCCTTTAGGTATGCTACTGTTGTTTTCATTTTGTATCTGCTGGAGAAAACAATACTATCTTGTTTGGGGTTTTCTACACCCCATCAACCTCATGGCCCTCTAAAGCTGGGCACTGCAAGGTGGCCCTTTAGGTAAGATAGGCTGCCTGTCCTTCTAGGTACACTTTTTTAAGGAGCTAGGCAGGTAGGTTGCCTTCAGCAAACAAACTGCCTTCTGCTACATTCAAATATTTCAAATCTTGACTCGTCACTTTAGAGCACCTGCTGCAATTTTTCTTCCCCCCCAGTTCCTGTGTTTTTATGAAAAGTTAAGTCACTTGGCCTTGTTTGCACTTTGGAGGTATGGCTTTTTTTACCACAAGTCTTCCATAAAGACCAGTGGCGTCGGCAGGGGGGCCAGAGGGGGCCATGGCCCCCTACATCTTGCTGTGCCCCCTCGTGTGCCCCCCAATTGAAACGCCGTATTTTTTTTTTTTGCAGTAGACCCGGAGGAGATAGAGGCGCCGAGCGGTTGCTGAGGAATAAGTTCTCAGCAACCGTTCTGCGCCTCTCTCTCTTCTCCGCGAGGCCTCTGCCTTCCTTGGTCGCCGTGCCGGCATTCAAAGCCGAGCGCTGGTATATGATGTCATATCCGGCGCTCAGCAGTGAAGCCGGGCATGCTGCGGCAGGACCAGGGAGACAGAGACCTCGCGATCACGCCGCTGGACTTCTACAAGCCCAAGGTAAGTGAAAGGGGGGAGAGGGTAGAAAGTTAGGAGGGGGTTAGAGAGTGAAAAGAGGTAGATAGGGAGGGATAGGGGGTAGATAGGATAGATTGGGAGGGAGAGGGGATAGATAAATAGATTGGGAGGTCGAAGGGATAGTATAGATGATTCGGCTAGGAGAGGGGGGTTAGATAGGATTTGATTGGAGGGGGAGGGGGGTAGATAGGATTGATTGGGAGGGAGAGCAGGATTGATTGGCGGGGAGAGAGGCACTAGAATTGGGAGGGAGGAGGGGATAGATATGATAGGGAGGTGAGGAGGGGAGAGATGGGATGAGACTTGTGAGGGGAGAGGGATAGATGGGACGGAGATGGCGGATAGATAGAAATCAGATTTGGAGCGGAGAGGGGTAGCATAGGATTGATGGAGGGAGAGGGTGGGCTAGATAGGATTGATTGGGAGGAGAGGGGCGGTAGATAGGGCATTGATTAGGAGGTGAGAGGAGGGGTAGAGAAGATTGCATTCGGAGGGGCGGCGGGTACGATAGGATAGATTGGCGACGGGAGAGAGGATTAGACTTTCGGGAAGGACGAGAGGATAGATTAGCGAGTGAGAGGGGATTAGATAAGGGAGGAGGGAGAGGGGATAGCATTAGCGAGGAGGAGGGATATGAGGATAGATTGGGAGGAGAGGGGATTAGATAGGGAGGGAGGGAGAGGGGATAGATGGGATAGATTGGGAGGGAGAGGGATAGATAGGGAGGAGGGAGAGGGATAGGATGGCCGATAGATTGGGAGCAGAGGGGCATAGATAGCGAAGGGAGGGAGAGGGGATAGATGGGATAGCATTCGGAGGGAGATGGGTGATAGATTGGGAGGAGAGGATGGTAGATAGGCACTAGCATTGGAGAGAGAGGGTATATAGGATGGAGGAGAGGGATTGAGACTATTATATATATATATATATAGTGTATATGTACCGTTTTATAACTTGGCCCCCCTACTTTGGTCCCCTGGCCCCCCATGTGCCCCCCCTAAATATGAAAGCTGGAGACGCCACTGATAAAGACCGCTTCTGACCAGACTGCTCCAGACAGTAGATGGGTTTACAATAAAATTGTAACTGTGTTCTACAAGAATGAAAGATAATATAAAAACAGGGTACTTAGCTTTTTAACCCTTCTATTCATTCATATGAACACATATGTGGTAGCTTCCCCAAGGACTCTTCCTTCAAAAAGCCCCTTACAACATATGTATGGAAAAACAGAACCAATTCTGGGGATACAGCAATATATGTGCAATAATGTTTAAAAGGTTTAAAACAGCCCCCACTAGTTGTGCCACACTCACAAGATTGTAGTAGGTACTGCGCCTTTAAGATAACTTGTATCTTAGGAATCCTGGAGGTTTGCTGGAACTTTTAAAACCACCTCAAAGTTTTAAAAACCGGTCATCTGCTGGATACAAACGAATGGCAGGCAGGGTATCTTCCAAAAGTTCTTTATTTAGTTCCCAAACTTAACCTCCAGCCCTGCTACACTAAGCACATAACATACTCACTGCTTCTTCTATTTCACCTCCTCATAGCAGTAGTGTTGTGATGGACCCTCTAGTGGTGCCTGCACTGGGCAATCTGGAAATGTGGTCACCCTACCTGTGGAGCAGTGTTTTGGTCACTACCCACTCCTTTCAAATCTATTTGGAGTCCACACCTTATTGGAACCACACTCCATTGTGTACCTTTTAAAGAGAGATAGAACTTATCAAGTATGGGAATCAGACCAGATATACAAAAAAACACACACACTTTACTATATATTGATAAGGTCATCAAGCAACAGCTTATATTTCATTTCTCACAAGTTCATCTTGGTGGGTGGTTCATAGTTAATGTTTAAGTTGAAATAAAACATACAGTCCATTATGTCCAATCAATCCACAAAATATTATTATTACAAAATATTAGTTGATCAAGAAGAATGCAAAAAAAAAAAAAACCAAGAAAAAACATTGAGACACTCACATCATCTCAAAAGGAAAAAAATCCTCTTTGACTCCAAGGCAGGGTGACTCATCCTTACCTTGTTTTTCACTCCTGATAACCCCTTATGCATTTCATATATAGAAAAACATCCAGAGGTTATTTGAATACATTGAAATGGCCAAAACTACATCAGATGGAAGTCTATTTAGCACCCTACCAGTAAAGAAATATTTTCTATACTTCAGACGAAGGCTCCTTTGGTCAAATCTCCAAAATGATGTCTGCATTGACCTTAAACATACTTGTAAGGGTTTATCAAATCCCTACAAAGCTGTCTTTTTTTCCCCAGAGAAAATAATCCAAATTTGGACAGACTTTCTTCATACCTGAAATTTTCCATTCCTTGAATTTTTTGTAGCCCTGTAAACATTTTTATTTCCAGTATCTCCTTTTTGTACTGGTGCCTAAAACTGCACTGTGTATTCTAGATGCTGTCTTACCAATGATTTATAAATAGGCAAAATCATGTTCTGATCTGTCTGTTAAACCTACTCCTTTTAATACATGCCAGCATCTTGTTTTGCCTTAGCTGCCTGAGATTGTGCCCAGTTGCAGAGTCTATTGTCAACAAGAACACCCAAATCCTTTCCCACAGAGGATTTACCCAACACACAACCATTAAGACTATAATTGAGATTTATTTTTCTTACCCAAGTGCATAATTTTACATTAATCTATTTTAAAACACATCGGCCAATTAACTATTTAACTATTTTGTCTCAATTCCTTTGTAGAGAGATAACTTCCTGCTGAGACTTTATTACCTTGTATAATTTTGTGCCATCTGCAAAAATTGAGACATCGTTTAACTATCCAGTACCTTCATCCAAACCATTGATAAATAAATCAAAACGAATTGGCCCCAGGACAGGTACTCCACCTAAGACCCTCGTCCATCTAGAAAATGTCCCACTTACAACCACCCTCTGTAATCTGTCTTTAACCAGCTCCCTATCGAAGTAGGAATACTTTTTTCTTATCCAGTACGCCTTAGTTTTTTCCGTAACCTATTGCTAAGCATGATATTATATCCACTGCATTACCTTGATCGCTCGAAACTTACCATTTCATAGAAAGTCAGTAAATTAGTTTGACATGACCTATTACCCATAAATCCATGTTGACTGTGTGTAATAATATTGTTGCCTGAAACAAAGTCCTGGATTGTATCTCTTAACATTCCTTCAAACAGTTCTCCCACTATGGATGTTAGGCTTACTGGTAGATTGTTTCCCGGCTTTTGAACGAGATCCCTTCTTCCACAAAGATTTCGTAAATAGAGATGGGTGCTGGTGCCTTACATTTAAGTGCTAAGCATAACTCAAAGAACTATTATATTCCAAGGTTCTAGAGCTGGTTGGTATACTTCGTGAGACTCCAGGCTCAGTATGTTTACTGACATAAACATGTCTTTGTTTTTCATGACTTCATACATTTGAAATACATTTAAAAAAAATGAAAGTCAACTGAATTCCTAGCCATCCAGAAAAGCACTAATAATGAACCCTCTGTTAAAGACCTATATTTAACTTCATCAGTGCATAGCTTTGCCAAGAGTACCAGGCCATTATAAACACTACCTTGTCAAAAAAGCACCTCGGTTTACTGTTCAAAATATACTCTCTGAAAGGACAGTCATGATGTTAGAACTAGAAGCCATGGAATCTATTCTATGTAGGGTGTATAGATTGTGTTTGACAGCCATAGATCCAGAAAGATTCCATTAAAGTATCAGAGATTCTCTAATTTTCTAGAATGTTTCTTTTCAATTCAAATGAAAGTAAAAGATAAAGAATAAAAGCACCCTAGTCCTCTTATCATCTTTAACGTATACTGGCGTACTTTACTGCACTGTGATATTTCCAAGGGTTTTGTGGGGGTGCTGCACTTTGATCTACATCAGTAGACAGTATTAGGTAGTATGGTGTTGATATCTTACCAATGGCTGTTCTGGAATCTTGCTTCTTGAAGCTAGAAAGCCAAACAAGATATGTGCAAAGCAGAGGAATCTGAGCATCTTGTGGATGTTATATTATGATTTATTACATCTTCTTGATACTTTAAAGCTGCAACCTAGCGTTAAGAAGTGAATTGTTTTTGAACATCTGTGGGTTGTTTTTTTTAAACATTGTAAATTCCCCCTTTGTACAGTAAAAACATCTGGTTAATCTAAACAAAGTCAGATTATAAGATAAGCATCAAGTCGGTGAAGCTAAGGACTTTGGCTATGATTATATTATTATTAGGTAATTTATATTTGATTAATATATATTTAATTATATAACACCATCATTCTTCTGCAACACTGCACGGTTGTTAAACAGAACAGAGCCATATAATACAGGTACAGAAACAAAGGGTGGGGAAGGAGGTTGGCGTATATCACACAAGAGGTGAAATGACCCAATACATCATCTGCATGTGACAAAGCATTGATTGCGTTCCGCAAGCAAATGCATTATTGACACAAATCATTTATAAGTGGGTGCGCTGATTTCCTAATATTAAGATTAATTTTATGCTATTTATAGGTTAATATCTTATTTATATTAAAGTACTTTATTATGCATTCTTTTTTTTTCTTTTTTTTTGAGAGCCCAAGGATTTGTGCTCTTTGACTATCAACTACAGTGCCAGTGAAAAAAGAGTGGTCAGTGGTAGGACAGTGGAGCTGAGTCCCCAATATATGTGTTTTCTGGGGCTACCCCTCCCCCAGCTCCTTCCTTCCCACTTAGGCAAAAGCTTTGGGTGGGCCGGATCTTCTAGGATCTCCCCTAGAGGAGACCCACTAAATTCTTCGAGTCCATAAACTTTATGCATAACTTGTTGAGGATACTGCCTGAGACGCTAGAAACATTTGCCTGAGGTCCAGTGATTCCAGTCACTGATTGGCTGATTTAAGCACTCCCATTAAAATCAATGTGAGCACTTTCTGTTCATTTGTGTGGGGTCTGGGTAGACCCCTGCCTGCAGCATTCACTAAGCCAATGCTGGCAGTGGCATTGACTATGTTATGAGAATGGAGATGCGCACAAGACCTTGTGCATGGAAAATAGATGAGGGCGACGTGCGGGCAAATGAGGGCAATGCATATGGAGGGATTCTGCAAAATTCTGCAATGGTATGCATTAAAGTGCATATTATTATTATTATTAGTATTATTATCATCTTTATATAGCCCCAATATATTCAAGGGGTGTTACAAAACTAGAATTAACAGACTGAAACATACTAGTAGGTTGTTGTGCTTCACTGTTAACAATGTAATGTTATGTATTTCACCCAAGTCAAGCAACCCGCTTAAATGCATAATAATGTAAGGCTCTTATGCTGCTCATCCATGTTTTATATAATCAAGGTATATGTCTGTAATTAACTATTCATTGCAAAAGAAGAGGAAGGAGGTTTCCATAAAGGGCAGTTCTGGTGTGGCTGCTTATTGGGCCATTCCAGCATTTGCTACGGTAACAACAATGCTTTTAAATCTGATATTAAATCAGCATTTATAAATAATAATCAAAAACTCACACTGATTGAAAATAAGATTAACCTAATCCCATCCATGCATCTGCCCCCTCAGTGTGTTAACCTCTCTCCAAGTCAATTCCATGTATACACCGCCTTCTCAAGTGCTACTTTTGTTAAGTTGGATCTAAGCTTCTGACCCTCTTGCTTTAAACCATGATGCCTTACCCTAACATTTCTTCTCATGCACACTGAATCCCTTTATGTATTAAAATGTTACTATCATACTCCTCGCCTGCCTTTGTCAGACTAGTTATACTTGGTAGCAGTTCTCTGCACTCCCAGAGTATCATTATACATTTGGATATGGGGTATCCAGCATTGTACACAGTACTGGAAGAGAGTTCTCTTACCTATGAGTGTATGCCTGTTCCAGAAAAACAACTATTCTATATTCCAACAATAATTTAGGCACTTTTAAAGTGATACCAACGTTTTTTTTCTCACTGTCAACATAAACTCAAATAAAGTCTGCTAAAAGGGTAAGATAGATGCTCCCAAAAAATACATTTTAGACAGAACAAAAATAAGGATGAGTTCATCAACAGGAAATAAATTATTTGTAGATGATTAAACCTCATTTAATTTACAGGTATTCTGCCTTTAAGTCAAGTACACATAAAACATAACATTTATAATAAAGAAAAGTATGTCAGAAAGTGGATCTGCCTTACCATACCTGAGCAGCCTTAGACTCCTGGAAGGCTATAAGACAAAGGAACAGAAGAACAGTGTACTGTACTCCAGAGGTCATGCTGACAGGTCCACAGAGCAAGAATAAGTCAAACTGATGGAATCCAAAAAAAAAAAAGATATTTCTTTTTCTTCTTTAGTGTCCTTTGAGATCCTCAATCAAATAGTTCAAAAGCATGCATTAACATTAAAATCAAACTGCATGACTACTGATCATTTAGGATCTAAGCTGATCATGCTGAAGAATCAGAAGTCATCGACACCAGGTCTATAGTGGATCCCAATACTGCTGCTGAGAAGAGCTTTGAGGGAGTGCTGTCAACACCTCCAAGTAGCTGTCTTTACCTTACTGTGTCTTTCTATCCCTCCCACAGTTTTTTTTTTTGCTTTCTGAAACATTCAGAAGGTGTAAATAGAATTCCCTCTAGAAAGACTACCCAGTGTCTGTAGACAATCCCCGTTCATCTCTAAAGCAACCCTTTCACTAGAGTGAGAAGCAAGTTTCTGCTCCTTATGTTCACATAAATCCCTGGAATTCAGCTCAGAAAGACTGCAGTGAAAAGACAGAATGCACATTCATAGGAGCCTATCCTCTGTTGAGCATAAAGTATTTCAATTACATGTAATGAGCAGAAAAGGTTATATCAATGAGTTCCTACTTGTGTATCACACATAGTGTAGTTTTGTTACATGGCAAGATATACACAATTAACAATTGATGGTGCACACAAATCTATATTAAGATGGAGCTGTGCAATTATTCCCAAACAGGTTTTGATTTTATTCCCTCTGTCCTAATGCCAGTAGACACTGAGTACATGTTTTATCCCCTTGGGCATCATTTACTGTATAGATTTTTATATTTGGTTTGATGTATCAAAATTATAGTATACATTTCAGATGTGTATTAGACGTGTAGTTGATACATATAAACATTCACCAGTAGACAAAAATAATCCTTAGGGAAAGGCAATGGGATAGTGGAATCACAGCCTTTTTATGGAATTGCGTTGTTAATTTAATTTACTATAACTAATTTTTGTCAATCAACATGATCATAGCTTACAATTGGGTACAGATAACCTAATGGAGAGAAATAATCATGCCTTATCTCAAACCAGGAAGTTAAAATGTCTGCACCCCTGGAATGAATATATGGAAGGTATATATATATAACCTATATATATATATTATGTTAAATTGTGATTACCATTACATTACAAGTTGGGGACGCCTCCAGAATCCAACTCCCAATGTATAACATTTATATCAATATCTCCAACCTCATCAAATAATTATAATTTGAATAGCTTGTTTATTGGCTTGTTTATCTTGATGCAAATAGTATCATAACAAACACTATAAAACAGAAGAAATACATGTTCCCAATTTCAGATTCTTTGAATTTTTGTTTGTAGCCAATTACTTCCTGGACATTTCTGTGGTTTCCTGTCTTGCCATTAGCTGACTTTTGCAAATACTTTAACTTTCTTTTTATTACTAGGGTTCTATATGCATAATTGCATATCATATACCTCTTACAGGAATTACCATTTTTATTGAGTAAAACTCAATAACTTTCAAGCAGTTTCTCAGACTGGAAATGTCATAAAGATGGGAAACGTTCTGCCAAAATTACAACAGAATGCACCTTTTGGGCATGTATAATCAAGATATGTATAAAAACCACTAATGCGATAAAAAAAACTTAGCTAAGTATTTTTTTAAAAAAGGAGCTATAGAGGTTAATGATATATTTATCCATTCTTCTTCTTTCTTCTTCTTCTTTCCTCAACAATTTAAAAGGGTATGACAAAACTTACCAGACTAAGACAAACCAATACATTACATAAAGAGGGTCTATTCTTCTAGCATTTTGCTTCTAACTGTTCTTGCCTATGCTGCTTTCATCAAAACATTTACTTTTAATTCAATGTGACAATGACACAAGTATAACAGTGCCTCTGCTACCGAAGGATAAAATACTCAACAAAAAGGGCAGTAGAATATAATATATGGCTAACATTATAACTTTCATGGGTTAAAGACATAACTTGAAGAGGATTTTACAAGTGCCATAGAAATAAGATCCTGAGACAGTATTGGAACTGCAGGATACTGGGGAAGGAAGACAGGATTACAGGACGTGTGGGATAGTTATGTTGCCAGGAACCATAAAACTGCTCATTGGGGTTGTTAAGGGTTATAATGTGAATGCAGGCAGGACCAATGATCCTCCATTCAGTACCTTTCTGGTTGTAATACTGGCCATTTACAAGAGGCCTCCTATGAGTTCTTTACCGCGTACTACTGTTTACTGTGTTTCCGCAGAATGTTATATGTGTTTGGAAACATGATGACAACGGCAATCTTAGAGCTGTAGTCTGCTAGAACAGTTTGATATCCCCATTTCCTGATGTGCTCTTTAAGATGCCATTTATTAATACTCTGTTACCAAAATGTCTAGAGTTATATCTAACCCAGTGATTGAAGGAGGGGTGTACACCAAAGACTTCTACAAGAGAGCTATTGGAATTTTATTTTCATTATGGTAAACTGCATGATTTGGTTTAAAATCTGTACGTTTTGAAGGACCAAACACGATGGAGCCTATTCCACAAGAAGGGACAAATACATCTTGAATAACGTATCATTTGGTCAGTGTCATAGCTCAGCCCTTCTCAGGGGTGTATCATAGGCCCCTGCAGCCCAAAGTGGATCCATTCAGGCCTGGACTGGCCACGTGGCACACTGGGAAAATGTGTGTTGGACCACTGGCCTACTGCTTTCCATACTTACCAGATCGAGTGCTGCCTGGTGCGGCCTCACTCGGAGTCAGTATAAACGAGTGAGCCTTAAAGTGCCAGGACCGACAAGCCAAACCCAGTCCAGCCCCAGATCCTTTGATGTTAATGAATTTTTAATTATTTACATAAGACAGATGCAAGGTGTTTGTAATATCACTGGCTTATTTGTGTGAAATTATGGTATATCAGCTCCAGAAATAACTGCACATAGTTGAGTTATAATGTCACCCATGTGGAATGAGGCAGAGGCATTTATGTCCACAATAGGATAAATACAAAGAAAGGGAGCCCCCTCAACACAGCTTGCAGAGTTATACCTATGGCTCACTGGGGCTGTCTGTGGACTCTTAGTTTGCTGAGTGGTCAGTCTATCATGTGTTGTGGTCTCCAGGAGAACTTTGAATTCATCTCCACCCAGGAATTCCTCTATATAGTTATATATTACAAGTGTAAAACTGCAGAGACCATTGGTTATTGTGTTTAGCTGTAGGGTACTACTCATGTGTGTAACTAGGATAACCTGATATAAAGTTGCTCTTTCGTGCATATATTGCTGATGACTCCTTTGGTGGAATGTGATTCTCATAAGTGAGGTTAAATTACAAGCTGTATTAAAATATGTCTTCCTGTCGCACTTTACAAACTATTTTTAGTGGTAAATGATAAATGTTTCATAAAGGATCTGATCACAGTAAATTTAATGAACCATCCACTGTGACATACTATACAGGTGGAATATTGTTAGGGCACGTAAAGAAACTTTGGGACATCTTCCTAACAGGTTAAGGATGAGTCACTTGATTTAATGTATTTTACAGTTATGTGCATAGTTTGATTCGTTTATCCTTTATTTAGACTTTGTTTTTAACATTTTTATCAATTTTGTGCCGTTTGTACAAATCTCAGATAACGAGTGAAAAATAAGTGAAAATAAATGGCAAAACCTCCAAACTTTCATTAAGATTGGATCATTTGTTTGCCTACTGTAGCTGTGTCATCTCTCCTCCTCCATCTCCCACATTTTCTGGGATGGTTGCCAGTAAATAAGAAGATGTTACTTTTGTTGAGGTCAGGTGTGCTTAAACAAGCTGTGATTGGCATTTTGGCAATGTTCCCAGAAAATGTGGTTAAGGTTCAAGTGGTAAGCAAATGATAACCCCAAGAAACAAGGCCAGACTGCAAGAGGTTACACACAGGGACAAAAGTCTATAGTTAACCATTGCAACACCAGCAATAGCTATACAAAAAAAATCTTCAGATCACTCTAAAACTAAACTTTTAATAATAAATTTCAAAATCAACTTATAATAGAGGGGAGGGGTTCTGTGGACCGCAAGGTACTATTGCTGGGAGGCTGTTTCACATATCCACCATCCTCTCAGTAAATCAAATTATCCTTACATTAAGTCAAAGTAAACATTTCAGGGGTTCTGTGGACCTCAAACTGCTAGAATAAAATATTAGTTTGCACTACTGCTGTGGGGGCAGCACAAGAATCCCCAAAAATGAACCAAACAATGGCTGAAATAGAACACTAATGTTGCCTCACTCAAATGCCTCAAATGATATAATCCAAACTTATTTAAAGAGGTTAAATAGATAACAGGAATCCCAAAGTGTAATGTGTATGAAGTGTAAACCATTAAGCCTGACACATTTCCCTGCAATCGTCATCACGGCTTCATGCCATTCTTTAACCTCTGTGGCCAAGCAAGGACTCTTATTATTTTTTAGAGCAGCTGAGTGAGGCACCATTAGTTTCATCTTCAAGCCACTGCCTGTTATTTTTGGGGAATCAGAGGTCTGTGTGCATTCAGGACAGTCTCTGTATCATTTATACCCCTGGACCACACATCCTTCCAAGAGCCAGAATATAATTTCATGCATCGATTCTCCGCAGAGAAGATGGGGGTGACTGCAGAGGGCTATAGTAACACCCCACAAACTTTGACCACGGCATAGAAACCTTCAGTAAATGCTACAGGCATGTCCAAATCAAAATATGGCTGTTCCATTAAAGAGGTTCATGTACACCGAGTAGAAACTGTGCTGAAGATCTGAGATGGGGATATTGATTGCATTGCAAAAAGGGATGGTTCATGAACTTTGACGATTAAAACGCAAGATGCATGGTCTCTTGAGCTTGCTTTTTAAAACTGGTCTACAACCAAGCTTGTACAAGCCTAGGATGTATCGTAACCAAGATCAATTTAGTCTGTTCTATGTGCTTTTGGCCCCCTCTACTGGTGTTTACGGTACCATACAATTTATTTGGAAAAATAGACTGATAAATTAACAATGGATTACAATCTACTTGACTGCTATTTTGTGAGTAAACCACAAAAGCTCACTTGCGAGCAGTGATGTTTTTGAGGTTGGGTGAGCCAGGGAAGTCTTCATAACCTACCTTCTGCAGCCACCACCCTCTCTGCTGAGTGCTGCTATGGAAAACAATGCAAAAAATCCAGGGCATACCCAGCAAACACAATTCCATAAACACCTAAGGCATAAATATTGGGGATTTTGTCACACTATATGGTCATATATTGCTAAGCCCGTGAAATGACGCCAGATTTGGCAGGTGCTATCTAATTTTCCATGGCTATATTGATTACCAAGAAGCTGATTCAGTGGGACCGCACTGCATTTTTAACCCAATCAAACTATCGTGCAATTTAAAGCCTTCTCTGGACACCATTAATGAGGCACATGTGTTGCAGATGGGGCTGCTCAACCTTAAGGTTTGGTCAGATTCCTGGGTTGTAGAATAATAATGAAAAGTAGTTTCGTGGCTATAGCAACTGAATGATTGTCAGCATTCTATTACATGCTAAAATGACAAAAGTCCCTTTCCTTTAATACTTAAGCCTAAATATAATTTGATTCTGAGTTCTTAATTTTAGGCTAAGTGTCCCTGGCAGAAAAACAGTTTAGCCATCTACAACTATTGTACTGCTAGGTTCAAAAATAAAAAAACAGGACACTTTTGAATTATTCATAATCAGGGGAAACCTGAACAGGAATGTCTCCGATCAGGATCTACCTTACAGAATAAGTGATGAAAAGGAACACTATCATTTTGCAGTACAGTTTCGGGTTCCATCAGCACTGTTTTGTATAAGCATCTCGTTACTTAAAGAAATGTAATAAAATAAAAAAAGATACAGTTAAGAGGCCAAGAGGATATCTAATACTTTCAATAAATGACAAATGTTTCCTATGGTGCCAAGCACTGTTTGATACATGCTGCTGTCGGGTCAAAAAGGTTGTATTAACAGTTGTTGCGGTTTTTGGGGAAAAGGTCAAGAAGTGTAGGTGCAGGGTGGAATCCACAGCAGAGCTGCTCACCAATTTCAGGAATAACCTCTCTCAATGTTACCATGAAAAAAGTCTCAATTTAAATAATAAACACCACTAGAAGAATAATGAAAAAAAATGCCTATTTATTTTTTCCGTGATCAGATATTTTTTAATAGATTTATTTTTCTTCAGAGGGAGCTCGAAATGCAGGGAGTCTGACAGGTTTTAGGGTTGTCGTATAACAAGCATATTTAAGGTTTATAATGTTTGCCTTTACAGGTCTTTGGAAGCACTAGGACTTTAAACTCCACAAATGGGCCCTTGAAGCGGACATATTGATGGTACAAACAACAACATGTTTAGGCCGACTATATTTAAAAAAATAAAACTTAGATTATATTTAGAAACTTGTGTTTATTCAGTCAGAATAAGTATTTTTAAGGCACAGTAACACAGACATTTTCAAGTATGATATTTCTTCAAAATTAACATTCCATTGTGTTTCTAGTAAAAAGCTAAAACAAAGCATTTAACAGTTGAAGCACTTTTGATTATAAAATGTGTGCATTTTCTTAATTGAAATAAAGTATTATAGACTTAGATTTTATTTTGTTTCTTCTGTAAAAGGCATAGTGCAATAAGTATTACAAATGGGTTTGTTAAAACATATTTCACATGATCTTGTTTTTCAGACTACAATGCAACTTCTTATAATTTTGTTCCAATTTGAAGGAAAAAAAATGTAAACATACCAAACTTAACAGCTGGACAGGGCAACGTATATTCAGGAATTTTGTATTTACAGGTAAGGTACAATGACAAATCCCATATTTAAATTAAAGAAGCAGCAATAAATTTAAATACCATAAATACGATAGGTGTTACAGATATTTGCTTTTTCTGTACAGGACATTAAATACCTATTACATGTAAATGTGTTGTATTCACACAGGTATTCTATAGGGAATGTATTCCCTTTTTATTTTCATAAATCAGATTTACCAATTTGATTTATCAGTAAATGGCACAATAAGCGAGCAGTACCCAGAAAAGAAAATAACCTTTTATTTTCTCTGTATTATTTTTTAGCGGCCATTATCCCGCATGTTAATTGGATTGGACAATGTGTTAAAAATAATACAAAGAAAAACCTTAAAAATGCAAAAGTGTAAATCATTGGTGATTTTGTTTCAAGGGCCTAGAAGCCAAATGCCATAAAAACACAGAGGTTACAGGGAATGACAATATGTACAACAACTACAAAGACAAAAGGCTGCCGATGAATGCTATGAAAAAGTGTTTAAAAAAACAAACAAACCAACCACACAACTATGGTTAGTTTCACACAGTCGAGGTAATGTATAAAAATTGATTCTAATGCAAAGTTTGAAAAGTGGGTTTTGCCAGCTGACTGGATAGTTCAATTAGGTGCTATAAAACCAACAAAATCTGCAGGACCCCACTGCGTCAAAAAGGCTTGAAACAACTTATATTTTCACAAAATGCGAATAAAAGGGAGCATACAGTAATGATTCTAGCTTCTGAGGTGAGATGTAACCGGATAATATGTGCAGCAGGTTCCCTTTCACACAAGTGATCTTATCCGGCTATGACATGTTACAGAAGGTTATTGTCGTTCCATTGCTATAAGAGCATCATATAAACAGTTTTCGACACTGTACAATAAGGGTTGAAATGGTACTGAATTATAAAGGGAGTGTTGTGAAGGATTATGCTATATAAATGCTGTCATTGTTCTGCATCAATCAATAGGAAAAAAAACGATTTTCCTACAGCTTCTATAACGTGATTAACACTTCACTGCAGAAAAGCGATATTAGGGAGAAAAGGCTCCCAAACAATAGTGCTTTACATTATGAATACAAGAAAATGGGCAACTTGAAAACATTTCGGAACTTGTAGAGTAAAACTTTCTAATCCTCTGGGCTCTGTAAAAAAGGTCAGTTTCCCAGATCTAATACGTGATACGGATTCTGAAAGCTCACGAGAGGGGTGCAAGAGCCATTTTTGAGAATCGCATTTTGAGTACACCAGCTACAAATCCATAAATGCATAGCATGATACATTTATAAAGCTTATAGCCATTTCCTTGTTTTAAGTTCTCCAGAGTCGTCTGCTTTGAGACAGTCTATCCCCTCAACAACACATGGTAATTCTTGACACGAGTGAGAGAGAGTGTGAGTGTGTGAGAAAGAACTACCAATATTGAAACACTCATTAAGTAGGGTCACTTTAAGCCGCTTGATGGAGAAACGTGCCAAGGTTGGCCCTTCATAATGAATAGTGAGGTCGGTAAGTTAAGACCAAAACTCCTGCAAACTCTTTCTTTAGTAAATAAACCTGTGCGGTGCTATGTAAAATAATGAAATATGAAAATAAGAGGATTGTGTGAGCAGGCGCTGACCACAGAGAATGGTAAAACTAGAAGTATGTAAGAAATACAGAGTGTGCAAAAGAAAAAAAGCTTTTGTAAAGTTAAAAAAATTAGAAAAATAAAAATAAAAGTATCAGCAACTAGTCCAGCTTGGTGCTAGGGACATTTTACAATTTATAATTTAAAAGATCATTATCTTCTATCACCATAGCACAAATAACAAAAGTTCTTCACGCTGAAATACATTTCATTATTACAAAATCATAAAGCATTGAGAAGATGGGCTGATACCATGGGGCTGTGTTAACAAATACATCTGGCAGGTGTCTCTCATCTTAACCCCTAATGACAAAGCCCGTACATGTACGGGCTCAAAATGCATTGTTTTCAATGAGTTTAGGGACCGCCCATTGTCCTTAAGGGGTTAAATTTGTTTATTCTTGTTAATTTGCTATGGTCTTACACAGATTAGTCCAATAAATGGAGATTACAAATGGGTAACCATTGTGATTTGCAGCCTGTGGCATCTAGAGCTCACCTTGTAGTCTTATTCTAGAACTCCAACATAGGAGTCCTAAATCTACCATTAATGAATGAATCCAAGTCACAATTTTTCCCACAGCTGTTCTTTTCCTTAGCCTCAGTCTCCACCTACTGAAAATGTATGTATGAAATACAGGACACAGATACTTGGCTATGGACCCCAAAGCCTGTGATGAGCATATAGCATCACACGCACAGTAGACCCCACGGTGCCGCCTTTGAGAAGATAGACAGCAGCCAGTGGGAAAGCGAGCAAGTGGAATCTTGCTTGCTTTCGTAAAAGAAGGTAAACGGTTTTCTTTGCTTAAAAAAAAAAAATTAAAAAACAAAATTGCATTTTTGCACCTTTAACATATCTATTAAAGTAAAGCTAGCTGGCTATGCCCAGTACTTTATTTTTTTTCACAAATTAAAGTTATTAAATTATGATTCACGTTTACAAATGTGAAAATAAGAAGCACAGATCTCAGGACTCTGAAATGAACTAAACTGGTATTGTTGCTCTCAAATAGAGAAAGCATGTATGGAAGGATATACATGATGCAAATGTTATGAATTTGTTAAAAAGTTTACTTACACACACAAAAAAGCCTAGATAATAATTCTCTTTAAATAATACAAAAAGACGAGCACAACAATATATTATGAATGCATTACAACATTCGAGGAAGAGTTGCACTTTTTCTCAGAGAAACAACTATGCTTCTGTGCAGCACTAGAAGCAATGGCAGGCAGTTCTGAGTACCAGTAAAACTCGCAACCCCTTTAAACAATATAGATCCAAAACAGGAAAAAATCAAATTAGTGCATTTTTACACTATATGGGTTGTTAACTTGGTTACCTGTTGTATGCCAGTTGTCCTTCCTTCATTGTAAAAGTGACCACACAATTACATTCAGATCATCCATTGTACATTCCTATTACTGCAACATTTATTTATAAGAACATCATATTTTCTTCATTAACCATGCAATACTACATTGATTGCTTGAGTTTTTGTTTTGTTTTTTTGTTTTTTTTCGTTTGTAGAAACGTACCAAAAAAAAAAAAAAGAAAAAAAAAATCGGCACAAAGAAGTTTCTTGGAAGTTAGGATTTGGAAGATCACTCAAGTTTATAGTGTTTTAAACACACCATAGAGTTTAAACTTTTCAAACACTGATTATATATAGAAAAATGCAGGGCTTTCAGTGAAGTTTTTATGGTTCCATAACTCCTGACCGTCTCTGCAGAGATCATTCAATTTTGGACATTTCATATTTGGTCATCATGATTTCCTGAATGAAAGAACACACAGGGTTAACTAGGTAATACAAGAACTGCCCTGATTTACAATACCGTTTTATCACAACCTTTTTATAAGGAAAGGGTCAAGGTGAAACATTAAAAAAAAGGAAAGTGGCTTCTATTTTCAGGTTTCCCAAAATAAAGTTCTTGACATTAACAACTTTTTACCGCAGTACATTTCATCCAAAATAAAATTATTAAAACGCAAAAACTCACCTCATCTGAGTCCATTAATACTGGCATTGCGCTAAAAAGAAAAAAATAATAATTCCATTAAGGATTAAACATTTTTCACATTAAATGTAAAGCCTCAGTGATAACTCCGGGAGCCCAAACACTGTTTTGGGGAATGGGCATGTGGGGAATACCAAATGGATTCTCAATAACTGGATGTAAAGACTCCAATTATAAATGGTAAGTGAATAAATAGCAAATAATATATGTATATATATATATATGTATAATTACATGTCAGCAAAGGAGGATGGGATATTTTCTTCTACCCACTTCAAATCTTCATCCTAAAAATGAAAAACAAAACACAAGTTTCAGATAGTGAAACTAATATGTCATACTGCAGTAGGACTGCCATCTCAAACACCAGAGTACTTCTCACAAATCAGTAAAGCAAACTGTACTTGCTTCACTAAACCCTAAAATCACTGAATTCAGTTTCTTAATCTGAGCAAAAAGTAAAAGTGGATGAAAATAACTGGAAATACACACATCTTACAAATGCAATGCATGTGCTGCCTGAGTTTGGTTATATAGTTTCTGAAGTGGGGTAATGTGGTAATGTTCGTTGCCGCCAACTGTCCTGGGAAAATGGCACCATTGCTAATGAGATATCAGATACTGATCTCACATCAGAGATGTCAGTCATGCCCTGTTTGCCCTTCATGAACACTATTTCAAACACAAAATGTATTGTGATTTGTATGGTTTTGTTGTTTGTTTTTTTTTTTTTAATTACCTCAATGAACACCTAAACAGTGTTATACTTACAGTGTTAGCAGCAGTGGGATTTGTCATCCCATTGGATTCTGGTTTTGTTCCTCTTAATTTCATACCTTCAGCTACATAGAAGAAAAAATATTTTTTTTTATCATCAGCTGAAGGATTTGGGAAGTAATCTTGATGTGATTTGAAATTTGTCACCTTACCCAAATGATCTGTTACCAGAAATTCCTCCACCTCATCGTCAGAATCATCCATCAGAGGCGTGAAAGCGTATCTGGAAAAAAGCACATAACATCAGTGATAAAAGTAATATGTAGATTAGTAAACCAACTTGACTATACTGATATTAAAAGTTAGTTTAATGTCACTAACTGCCCCACTAAGAAAGAATACACTGTCTGTGAGTAGATCAATACACTTTCATTAATAATGACATCACTTACATGAGGTAGGAGCAGGAGTTGCCCTCTTCCCTAGTGATCCAATAATTATAGCTACTGATTGGCTGCTTGACAACAAATTTTGTTTCCGAATGTAAAAAGCCCTCTGGGTTACATCCGAACCGAAAGGGCAGGAAACACAATTTGTTGCCCGAAAACAAATGGACCAAAAACAAAAACGAAAACATTTACAAACGTCGATTTATCGGAATCGTTTTTTGGTCCATTATCCATTAGTGTAAAAAGCCCTCTGGGTTACATCCGAACCAAAAGGGCAGGAAACACAATTTGTTGCCCGAAAACAAATGGACCAAAAACAAAACGAAAACATTTATCGGAATCGTTTTTGGTCCATTTATCGGAATCGTTTTTGGTCCATTTTCACTATATATACTAGTTAGTATATAATGTGCATGGAGTTGTGAACACACAGCAGATAGCTGGGGGGGGGGGCAACACATATAGAGTGATTCAGCAGACTCCCCCTATGTGTTTGCAAAAGGAACTCCCCAGAAATTTAGGGTACCTAAATCAGGTTTCATATGCATTAAAAATCCATATGATGGATGGAGTGTCCCTTTAACTTATGCAAAAAACGCACACAAAACAAACTACACGGTACCTGTGGTAATGGTAAATAATGTATAATAATAATAATAATGTATTTTTTATTATTTACTGTACGTGTTTGTACTCTTCAAAAGAGTCAATAGGGGATTAAAAAGGACTGTTCCAGGTTACTCTGAAAGACTACTGCTTCCCCATGCTCTTCGGTACAGAAGCAGCAACTCAACTGCATGCGGGAGGAACTAGCGATATCAGCTACAGCCAATTCTGAAAGCAGCAGGTAATATGCTCCGCTCCTTAAATAGTAAGCATGCATAAGTATACGACTCTGGTACACATCACAGCCAACAGCAATCCACAGCATACTACCGCCACAGTACCTCTGATTGTTTGCCGAAGGTCTCCATAGGAACATGATAACCAACAAGATAACGGAAAACAGGAATCTCCAGAAAGCATCGTCTACCCAGAGTTCCATCCAGTCCTGTACAACACATTACAGTTAATGACAAGACACCTGGGAGGTCACAAGAGGTTAATTTGCTATTTTTGACAAACGACAATAAACATAAATGTGTGCTGACAAATAACGCCAGCTTTTTGGAATAAACTTCCTTTTTTGAACAGTGTTTATTAGGTCATCATTAGAACCTCTGAAATGCATTCTCAATAGCCCCCCACTATTCTACTAATGATGGCCCCTTTTACACTTAAGAACCAGAGTATGCAGGCAATTTACATATTACATTACATTATTGTGTATGTTAATTCTCAGCCTTAAACCACATTGTTGAAACCGCAATAATACACTACACAGTAAACAAGGAAAACTATCATACTCACAGATGGACAATCTGCTAGTTGAAATTTCTTTGTGGTCCATGCCATAAATATCACAGATGCTAAAATATCAAGGAAGGAGTGTGTAAAAACAAATAAAAACATAGAATAATAATCTTCAACTCTGATAAAACAGAAAAAGATACGTAAAACAAGCAATCTTACCTACTACAGCAAAAATCAGGGTATTGGTAAAGTGCCTGTAAAGCGAGTATTTCACAACATTCTTTCTCAATCTTAGTGTCTTCATTGTCTCTGCCAGACTCACAAATATGTAGCGAAAAGCTAAGGAAAATTCCTTATTGATGAATGTAATATTTTTAAGAAACAATGAGAAAAAAAAATCAGGATCGGCACAAACAGTGTATTTTTCATAACTCTACTTTATGTACCAATGTTGGGTAATAACAATTTTGGGAGAAAGTGTCTTAATGTATGTTTTTTAGTGGTGTAAAAAAATGCTAGATGCTAGTGCCCTGTGTATCTCAGATAGCTTTATCGAATTAGCGTCTTGTTACGCTTGATTTTAACTAATAGGTTCTAAGGTGCAGTAAACTTTTTTTACAATGTTTTTGTGCCAAACGTGTTTTTATGAGGAGTTTTGAGTGGACTAATGATGCCAGCCACTAAAATGAAGGCGAAAGCAGACCTCATTTACTAAAACCTGATGATTACGGTTGAACAGAAAAGTAGACATCTAGGGTCACATGTTGCAGAAATTACAATATAAAATAAAAATGTGGGATTTTATACAGTAACTTAATCTGGGCAATGTTGACGACAAAAGGATATCCACCAGCACAAGCAAGAGTCCAGTAAAGCCAAAGGGATGCTGGCCAGTAAACCCATTTCCGACTCTTTGGTCTGCAAGATTAAAAAAAAAAATACGTAAATGAAACCAGTGAATATTGAGAATATTTCTTAAGAGAGGTAAAGATAAATTACAGGGCACATTGATGAAAAACAGAGGATTTTTATTACAGAGGATTATTATTGTGTAGAAAAACACACATAAAAAATCAAAGTTATCACAAAGTTTGGGAGATATTGGAGAAAAGATGGCTGCCTGAAAAGTGTTAAAATAGTCCTGGTGAAATACCCCGTAACGTATGGTTTTATGGGGTAGTTTTGATCTCTATGACTACGACTGAAGTTAGAGTCCCACCAGGTACACTAGTAAAGAGTAGTAGTTTCCAAATCAGGGCAATTTAAAATATATTTTTTCTCTCTCATTGGGTCAAGCTGTGTACATTGTGTATAAATGTACCATTTTTTTTTATTTTTTAGATTTTATTCATACAAAACACTATCTTATATTTATAAATATGATTTCAAAAAAGCTGTAAATAGAATGTGTGGACGCATTCATTGAGTAACGTTGAGGGACGTTACAGTGGAACAGAGACATGAAAATTGCTCTGGTCTTGTAGTGTAAAAAGCCCTGGTCTTTAAGGGGTTAAAGTTAAGTGACATTGAACATCAAAGCAAAGATATTTGTTTGAAAGAATAGCATTAAAGGATATTTACCCCCATGACTCTCATCACTCCTTCAACAGTGGCAAAAACAAAGTACAGAACCCCCATGCCAACCACACGATGCATGACTGCACCTAAACGAGGCCTGATCATCAAAACAGAAAAAAAGAAGGTGTATAACATAACAAACATAACAAACATAAAAAAGGTGTCCTTCAGGAAGCTCAGCAAAAGGCCTTGCCCTCTTTTACTTTACTCCGACCAAAACCCATTGAAAAACACAGCACAGAAAATAAAATCACACTTACTTTACTATTCCATATCCAAGACTGACAATAGTCACAAGCAGCCGAGCCAAGGTCCTTTTAACAGCTGAAACCAATTCTGCAAAGATCAGTAGCCCGTGTGCTAAGGAGGAACACAAGAATGGCATATGTTTAATCACAGTGTATGTGTTAAAAGAAGCAATATATCTGTATTTGTCAAGCATGACAGTAGAGTAAAACATTGGCTTCCCTAACAATGTTTTCGTTTGACTTACAAGATACTCCAGTATTATTAATATTTTGATATTCTGCATAGAAAACGGCTTTCTCCAACATCCCAAGGAAGATGACTGCAGCAATCCAAAACTGGATCCTTAACAGGTCCTTCCAATAACAGGCCGACCAGATGAACCACAGAAGTCCAAACAATATGTACATTATGCACATCACCATGTAAAACTGTAAAAGAGAAAGCACGGGAAATCATTAGATTAGATAGATACACTACCCAAAAAAAAAAGATTCAAACTACAAAAACAATAAAGGGATATTCCAAGACTTTCACTAGCAACGTAGCTTGATTACTGTGAATGGAGTATTATTTTGATATTAGAACATATTATCGGGGTATGGTGTCCACATATATTTATTTAAATACATACAACAGCAGGTGCATCTTTATCATTTTTATCAGGCCACTCTTTGACATCATTATGCCATCATCTCTCACAATTTGCTCTGGTTATTCAATCAAATAGCTCAAGTAAAGTGATATCAAGAGCCCACCGAGAATCAGCCAATAGGGCTTTAATTGTTAACATTTGTAGACGAGCACCGTATATGTAAGCCTAAGTAAACTCACGATATGCGATTCTAAGATGTTTGTTTTGCTAATGTACTGGCACATTTTGAGTATACGGGATATTTCACAAGGCTAATGGACATATTTGTATAAAAAAAAGAGTTCATCTAATACAGTTCATATTACATCTAAAACGACCCTTTAGTACATGATGAAATCCAAGTGGACAACACTTACAATCATAAGCGGCCATTCTGAAGCAGATATAAAGCCATGTGGACCTTCCATGGAAGCAAACACTAAATATAAAAATTAGATGCAAATACTATGTTAATGAGCAATACAACAAAGCAAATCCAAGAACTATTTTAAATGTGTTGTAATATATAATTTAATTGGGGGGGGGCTCAGGGTTCATTCCTTTATATCTTTCATTGTGCCGACCCCACCTGTGGTCTCCGACCACAATGCTGCCCCTTGGACCTGCCACCATATAAACATATATATATGTACGTACAAACATTGGTCTACCTGTTACATTCCATGCTACATCACTATCTGCTTTTATGGAGACTACAAAGATGTAAGGTCCATCCTGCCAAGTTTGAGATACAACATCATAGTCCTGGAAATAAAATTTAAAGCATTAACTGTGTTTTATATAAAAGTTTCCAAAAAATGCAACTTCATAGTTTGATTTAGCATTTGGAAAAGTTTGGCTCGGCTTATAGTTGAAATGATATGTAACAACTCAAATCGTTCTGCTGTTCATTTCTACATTCAGTTTGAAGGTATCTTCTTGCATATTTTTTTATTTAAATACCTCCTGAATGCTTTATGAGCATAAAGCGGCTTTAGGAAAACTTGTTCCGTCAGGTTGCTCAAAAAAAAAAAACCCAACACATAAAGTCATAAAGTCACAGACACACAGCAGAGAATCTGTATGTAAATGTCATTTCTGTTGCAGATCAAATAGTCATAAGTCTTTACCTTTGGTTCTTTTTCTGTTTTTGAAGAGCTGGAGCTTGGAGTATTGTTCTATAGCCAAAAAATATATACATTATATCTTACATAAATTCTACAAATTTCTACTATAACACCAGTAAAAAGTACATTTATCTGTTGAAGCTAATTGACATGAGAGATACAATCTCTATTTAGCAGAAAACTAAGAAGTGCACAGTAGTACGCTAGATTAAGCTGGCTCTAGACAGCATGTTCTTCTCAGACTCTTAGCCATGTTTTTTTTTTTAGTTGGCGTGTTGTATTTTCTGTGTCCTCTTTAATCAGAGTGTCCTGTTGCATTGAGTAAAATAAATAATGGATTACTTTTATCTAATGGTGTTCTGGACCATCCCACGATGTATAAGAATTAGCTGGGGTAACAACCACCCAGAACCATGTGACATGTTCTGAGTGAATGAATGTGCAAAGACTGTTTTTGAGTTGGGAGCATATTTTAACACTTTTGAAAACCAAGAAAGGTTGGCAAGGGAGACGAGAATTGCTCCTTGAACTGCTCTGATTTGAAGATCTTGGGAAGCATGGGCATAATCTGCATTTCCACATACAACTGAATAAATATTCTACAAATAAGTAAAATAAATTATTAAAATACCTTCACAATAAGATCCGGTACCCTATAACTTCTCTAAAAAGCCAAGGAAAAAAATATAAATAAAAAAAAGATTAGTACTTCATAAATCAGCATATACACACACACAAATAATATACAGCACACCAAATTTTAAATCAATTGCATACATTAGGCAAGCATAATACTAAACAGTTAACATTTCAGTTTTTATACAAAAAATATAATTAAAAAAATGAAATTTGAAAGAAAACATATGAATATTTAAGGTAAAATAAAAGGATCTGACAGTTAAAGTTTCATAGAGGTAAAATAATACTTGTCGCTATTATATATAGCAGTTTTATTTTCACACTAACACACTAACATTCATTCTTATAAACCAACATTCATAATAAAATACTTACGTTCAACATAGGAAGTGCTTGTGTTTCTTTGTTACACACAATGTTTTTATCTGTATTTTTTACGCACATGTCTGGATGGAGGATACTGAGGCAAAAATCATTAACTTTTTCCCCAGTTGCATGTTTTCTTGTTAAAATATCCTAAAAATGAACAAACAAGAAATGGAAAACTAATGTAAAGGACTAGTTATGTAGGACTGATGTACTTGGGATGAAGGTATTTAATTTAAAAGTATGGGACTACCTCTGGGATGTCAAGATATACACCACCATTCAAAAGTTTGGGGTCACTTAGAAATGTCCTTGTTTTTGAAAGAAAATCAAATGTTGTCCAGTAAAATAACATGAAATACAGTGTTGACCTTGTTAATGTTGTAAATGACTATTGTACCTGGCTGATTTTTAATGGAATATTTTCATAGGCGAACAAAGGCCCTTTATCAGCAACCATCACTCCACTGATGACACATTGTTTTTGCTAATCCAAGTTTAAAAGGATAATTGATTTTTACAAAATCATTGTGCAATTATGTTACAGCTAGGAATGCCCTTGTTTTCCATTAAAAAAAGCTAAGTGACTCCAAATTTTTGAGCAGTAGTGTATACAGGGCAAAAGGCAACAAAGCAAGCATATTTGTTTTGTTCTCTGAGAAAGTTTGCCGCATCTAATTAACTTCCACCAAAGCTGACCTGTTACTTAACAGTGGAGGGGATAACTTAAAAGGGGTAGATTAATGCCTTGAATAAGTAGAGGAAGTATTTCAAAAAATAGTAGTTTCTGCAGCCAGTTACATCAGGTGTCTGATGACATATACATACTTTGTGACATCAGCAAACTTTTGGTGTCACAGCACTGCTTTTACATGCATTTATGGTCCTACATGAATTTTCCAAAAAAGAAACCAAGTTATTTGTGAATACTCGCCTACGGAGAAAGTTAATTTTTCATCTAGCTATACTGACAAAGAACCTGGCCCAACTAGACTCAGGACGACTGACCCACAGACTTACTACTATTATATGAGCCAGAGAAGTCAAAGGGTTAGACTCTTGACTCCAAATGATTGACAAGGGAGACTTTGGTGGTTTGCTACATCTATGTTTCTGGCACAATGACTATAACCTTTCCAATTAAAGCCACAGTTGAAATGCTTTATTGCTCAAAGCACCGTACAATATAAATATTGTTCAACTTAATTAGCAAAGACTACTTACGTCAAGATTAACAAACTGATTATAACAATGGTGATATTTCAGATACCATTCAACTGTAAATGTCACAGGTTCTGGACAATCAGGAGAACTAACTGTTGAAAAAAGAAAAAAAGAAAGCAGTTAATGCACCCTGCTGCCATTTACCAGAAAGAGAAAAAATAAAAATTCCAAAAGAAGATCCAGGTTTTGCTGACTGCACCTCATACAACCAAAACCAAGAGGTCTCTGGGTGAAAAGTCCCTTTCCCGGGTCAATCTGCGCCGTCTCCAGGTAGCCCGACGTGCACATAACCCTCAGACAAGCCAACTCCATTTCACACTGTACTTATTACCAATATTACAAGCTTAGGGAGACAGCATTATAATAGTTTTTTAATATTGTATCTGCCCCTCCAGAATGAACATTCCTTGGGTGAATATATACTTCCTAACCTAGGAATTTATAATATAAAAGATTTGCCTTAATCCAGGAAAATACATTGGAAATAGAAAAGTTGATAAAAATTTAACATTACCGTTTTTAGAACGAAAAGAAGAAGAAAGAAAAAGTACTTACGTTTCAGTTTGATATTTGTAGAATTAAATAGTATTTTCCTGAAGAACACTGGCCCTGAGTCCTGAAAGGCAAACATAAGCTTCATGAGTTAACACGTCCATCAATGATGTAATGAATGCAAAAAAACATCCAATTCTATAACACTAGGAATGGTTGACCAATCTTTAGGTCCTTACGGATGTAAGGGTCTTATCCCTTTATAGATCAGACAATATCACTAAACCACAGACAGATCTAGATAAGCGAATGTCAATATAAAATATGCACACAGACCAGAGAAAGCGAAATGCAAAAGGAATGGTAAATTTAGGAAATAACTGCCATTTTATTTAGACAAAAACATCCTTTACTGGCCATAGAGTTCAAAAGCCTACCGAGCCCTTAATCTATATACCATCGGCTCTAGTATCCAAATACTCTCCAATGCGCCCTCTGAGTTCCTTCCATGACTCGTGTCTCTGATCTACGGTTATTGCCTCCTTCCAATGTTATTTCACCCGTGCTGTACTGCTTCTCTGAAATTCCAAGCACATTCTGTCCCATTTTCTCCTACTTACCATAATTTTAAACACCCAAGTGCAAACTCCCCTTCTGATATCCTCATCTAACCTCCTAAAGAGGCCACCACCCTGTCCATCTACAAGATCAACAGAGTCCTCCTCCACATCACCCTTACTACGATCACCTTCTCTTTACCTAAGCAGTCCTCTCCTACTGTCTCACTCCCCCCTCAAGCACCCAATGGACTGTAAGCTCGCAGGAGCCTGGGCCCTCTTCTCTTTCTGTATCAGTACGAGTAATCACATTTTAAATTGTCTATTATAATGCAAAACCGCCCAACACTGCTGTACAATTATCAGCAAAAGAAGGTATCCTTGGCTGAAGTTATTTGCATTTCATTAAAATCCTAGCATGAAAAGAAGTTAACCGTAATTTATATAAGGTGACATTCCTAAATATGTATTTGAAAAAACATATAATATATAAAATATATATAAAATAAAAAAAATTCTCCAGTTTGGATTTAATGATTGCCAGTGAACTAATTAATTACTGTTTTAGGTCTCTAGGCATATAGCCGAGGACAATTTATTTATTGATTATATTATGTTAGAGTCATGTCAGCAATACAAAATATACACTACTGTCCAAAGGTTTGGGGTCGCTAACGAATTTCCCTGTTTTTGAAAGATAAGCTAACTTTGTCCATTAAAATAACATGAAAAGGATACGAAACACAACATTAACAATGTTGAAACTGTAAGTGACTATTGTAGTTAGAAACGTTATTCCTTTAAACCAATTTTTAAAGGAATATATTCATGGGTGTACAGAGGCCCTTTATCAATTGCATCACGTGTTTGCTAACCAAAGTTTAAGTGAAAAGGGCTAATTGATCATTAAAAAACCCTTTTGCAATTATGTTACAGCTAGAAATGTCCTTGCTTTCAATGAAAACAGCTAAGTGACCCCAAACCCTTTAAAATATATATGTATATTTGGGTTTGTGTAAACACACACACACACACAAAGACCTCTTCATCCCGATTCCAGAGGCTGAAAAACTCAGAAGACTAGCTGGCACCTAAATTTTAGGTGAACTGTAGCTTTTCAACAAAACCATACCCTTCCTAAGATTCTAATACATTAATACATTAATAAACTGTTACATTGTTCATATCATGCTGTTTTTGATGGACATTTATTTTGATGTAGTTACTAGGCAAGAAAAAAAGTAAAAAGAAACAAAATAAATTGAAAAAACTAGACTGCTCGGTTTAATATTATATATCTTATTTTATTTAGAGTTTCCACCCAAAATTCTTGGGTGGAAATGTAATGAATTTAATTCTTAATTGTCCAGTGGTTTTATGTTCCACACATATGGGAGATATACTGCTAAAACAATATAAACAATATTTGTTATTTGTAGTCTAGTTCAATACATTTGTAAGTATTAATCTTTCTTTACAGTACCCTATTAAAATCATTATCTGAGTTCCTGTTTCACCACAGCTGATCTCAATTCATCATAGAATCTCTAATTTGCGACTAGCTGAACTGAAACTGGTGCCTTCAAAGTTGTTAGTAAAGGCATATAACCTGTCTTTCTTCTTTGTCAATCAGTGTACTTATTATGGGGATATTTAAAAGTATCACCAGCGGCCCGTGGCAAACTTAGCACTACCTGACCTATTTCCTATGCTGACGTTATCTCCTTTCTCCTTATCCACCTTGACCAATTCTGGCCGAAATCAACAAACTATCAAATTGTGCAAATCCTGAAAAAAGGTAAACACATAAATCGGTGCTCATAATCTATAAATTGATGGTTTTACTAACCATTTATTGACTCTATGCAGGTATGCCAATAACTACATTAACATCCCATTCCAATATTATTACCAGCTAGAGGTCATTTCAGCAGCACCCGGCATCTGAATGTGGATGCTTTCTAGGGTGTGCTCCCCTTTCTGTATTTTTGTGCGTATTTCCAGCTTCTTACCAAATCGGCCACACAGATCCCTCATTTATGGTGCTTTCAATTGCTTGAGAGTCTCAGCGGTTTCAAATGCAATGAAGTCCCACTGATTCAACTAATTGGTAAAAAATATAGCCATGAAAAATGCAATAGGACTCGTCAAACATGGGGTGCTTTGACCTCAATATGTGGCCATCTAGTGTGACGGGGGCCCCAATACTTATGCCTCAGATAGGTACTTTTACGATCTCTTGCTTTGTTGTGCGGACAAGCTAGAGCTGTCTCAACCTTGGTGTACATGGTCAGGTGTAGCTGGAACTAGCCAGAAGGTAGTACTGTTTATACTAGTTAGGTGGCTAAACCGGTCATATATTTTTAAGGTGGATCTCTCACGTTTCCCCAAATCCTATAGTTTACCATTCTACACAACTAACCCTATATAACAGTATTCATATTTCAGTTTTTTCTGTTAATAGCTGTAAAAAGCAAAAGTTCAAAGTTGGTAAATATAATGCGTTTAGACCTAGAGAGTCTAGAAAGCCAGTACATGGAGAGTTTCAGCTGAGCCTCTAACTTTGGGGATACTGGTAGAATACAGAATTATTTCCAGTAATCTGTACGACATTCGTACAGAATATGCCTATATGCCACTCTGCCTCCTGGTATGCCTTATACCCCTTATATGCCACTGTGCCCCCCTCCAGATTTACCCTCCGTGCTCCATACCCCTTGGTGTCTAGTAGGGGCAGCCGGTGAACGCCTGCGCGTTGCGCGTAGATAAACCTCTGCTGCTGGCCGGCACTTTCGCTGGAGCTTCTATGACTTAGCACCGGCGCACCATCATAGCAGCCCACGTGCCGGCAGTAGCGGAGGTTGTCTGCGCGCATCACACTGATCTGATCAGTTAGTCTGTTCAACTAGTTTGGCAACCTCAGAAGTAAGATTTCCAGATTAGGCCGTAGCTAAATGGGGGTTGGCTGATCATTGTACAGCTATGCTGTATACCAACGTATTTTGCAATTATAAAAACCTGATTTTGCGATACTGTTCCTATTTTACTAGAAGTCATTGACTTTGGAGATCGAATGTACTGTCCCTTTAAGTGCTAAAAGTAAGTTCTAAACCCAAAAACAAAACAAACTTTATTGACAACGACAAACGCACAGCCACGTGACACTGGGACCCACACTGCGTGTTTACCGTTGCCCCATTATATATATAGAGACATGACAGGCGCCTACTTACACTAGACAACGACATGGACCAAGTGCCTTGTTCCGGTACCGCCCACACCACCGGCGAGAGGCTGGGGCCCAAACACACCACCAAATAGACGGCGGCAGCCAGGGGTAGACGGGTAATGCGAGAGACAGACATTCTGGCGTCCCGTGTGCCAGTCACTCCTTCTTCCTCCTTCTAAGATCAGCGTGTCGGTGGTAATCTGTGCCAAGCCCCTAAAACAGTTCACCTGGTCGGCAGTGACATCACGAGCTCACCTAGAGGAGGAGTAACTGGAGATCCGCCACTCCCGGTGGCGATGAGCTCACGGGGAAGGGCCGGGTTAGGGAGATGAGAGATGACGTGTAATGTAGAGTGTGTAGGAATGCGCGTGTGCTCCGTAGAGTGGGAGGCTGTGACTGATATACGCGGGTCTGCGGGAATAGAGCGTCCACGGGTAGTTTCCTATTCACGTAGCGCGTAGAGTCCTGTGCAGATCTTCCTTTATTGGCCTCTGAACCGCAGCTTGCCGTCGGGGGGGATGCGATAAGCGCTCTGGTATAGGTCAGATATTGCTGCTTCCCCGGTACACGGTTGTGGGCCGTATCTCCCCTCGGGTATGCCGTGTTTCGGGGTTTGTGTTGCTTTGCTGTGTTGGATCACGGCTGTGCACGTGTGTGAAGCGTTACGTTGTAGTTACGTGTCGGCGCCGGAATCTAAGCTGTTCGCAAAAACGCCTGTAGTGTGTGGCGATAAACGAACATTCGCATCATTAGTCCCCCCTAAAAGCCCATTAGGGCACCCGGAGGCTTTGGGGTTAGCCCCTTCTTTGCAGTGGGCCTGTGTTGTGACCCTGCTCATTTCCTATAGACCAGCAGTCCCCAACCTGTTAGGCACCAGGGACTGGTTTTGTGGAAGACAAATTTTTCCACGGGTGGGGTGTTTTGTGCAGTTTACTTTTATTACTGTTAAATTTAAAATATAATGAAATATATTTGCAACTTCCTTGGTTGTCTTTCCATCCGTAAAAAGCATATACAATTGTGCCACTCTCCCCCCTAATATGCTTTATGTCCCACTAGATATCCCACCCAGACTCCCTGGTGCCTAGTAGGCAGCCGATGTACATCTGTGCGATGCGCGTAGACAACCTCTGCTGCCGCTCGTCACATCCGCCGGGGCTTTTATGCCCGTCATGGAAGTGCCGGCAGTAGCGGAAATTGTCACGCGTCACACAGACCTTCACCAGCTGCCAGAGAAGAGGCAGCTGGGGGAAGTCTGTGATGCGCTCAGACAACCTCCATTGCTGCCCGGGCCTCTATGGTGGAGCACCGGAAGGTGATGTAACACCGGCACTCCTTCAAAGAAGCCCCGGCGGAAGTGCCGGCAGCAGCGAGGTTGTCTGCATCGCACAGATGTCCACGGCTGCCGGAGAGGAGGATCCAGGTCCTCTGCAGCGCTGAGGGCTAAATGAAAAAGAAATTTAAACACGCGTCTGGAACTGCTGTTTGGCCCGGCTACTTATAGGCTATAAACCGCTACCGGCTATAGACAGCTCTAGCGAGCCATTAATCTTTGTGCAGAACTGGCATTTTCTCCCATTTGTCAGTATTGTCTTTGAATCATAATCTATTTTTTTTTCTCCTGTGGCATAGGATAGAGACTTGCTGTAGCTGTTAACCCGTTAAGTTCTCCAGAAATGTATGGGGCGCAGGTGCATATATAGGGGAAAGAACAATACAATATAGTGTAGATAGTTTGTTCAATTATAGTGACTCACAAGTGAAAGAGGCAAATCCAACCCATCAATATGAACTGTAAAAGGCTTTAATGTTCTTCAATGGAAATCTAAAAGATAAACTTAAAATAGCGCAGTATCTTCAGGTAAAACAATATATACCAATAGGAATGCACTCACAGTTTTTTCATGCACAAAGTGCATATGCAGGCATTTGATTAAAATCTCATTAAAATGAAGTCCAATTGAGTCTTTCTACGCGTTTCGCCCTTTGGGCTTCTTCAGGAAATCAATTGGTGCAGATGTCTGTAAGTATCAACAAAATCAGCAATCTGTGTGTCACCATTTATCACATTTCACTTAAGTAGCACGTAATTTTGGTTTTTCTTTCTCACGGTGTTATTTATTCATAACAATAGCTGTTTTTAGCATTTTTGCAATGTTGCTGTTTAGCTTTAAATTTTCTTCTCTCTAAAATCTGTAACCACACAAGTTACATACTAAAATACGGTGAAAATTTGAAGAAGAAAAATATTTTTTTCTTTCAAATCTAGTCATGCTGCACCCATGTCCTATTTTGGGCATCTTTGAAGCTAGTCATTTCAATTTACCTCATCAAACCTTATAGAAAACTATAACTATAATGGTATTTGAAATTGAAGTACTTTAACTCATGTTTGGACTTACGTTTGGTTCCCCTGATGGTGACATCACTGGAGAATTACTTTTACATGTTACCACTTTTTAATATAAACTTTTTTTTTTTTTTTTTTTTAAATACGGTAGTTGCTCAATTATAAGATGACCCCCCACAATTTGAATGCTAATATAGGAAAAAAAGAGACTGAATATAAGACTACCCTATATGAAAAAAAGTTTTACTAGTAAATACTAATTCACATTTAAACTTTTAATAAAAACTATGATTGAATTTTTTTATTTAGTTTTATTTGCCCTAGTTATGCACATCTGCCCCCTTATATGCCACTCTGCCTCCCTAATAAGCCACTCTGCCACCATATATGCCTTATACACCCATATATGCCACTCTTCCTGCCAGATATGCTGCCCTCCCTGACATGCATTTTAACACCCTATATGCCAATATGCCTCCAGGAAAACCATTGAAACCCCCTCCCTGCCACTCTTAAACCCCCCCCCCGACTTACCAGTGCATACCTTTACTTGTGACCCGTATTCAGACTCCCTGGTGTCTACCGGGGCAGCCGGTGGAGGTCTGTGCGATGCAGACCTCGGCTGCTGGTGGCCAGTACTTCTACTGGATCTTCTATGATGGAGCGCCGGCATCACATGACTTTCCGGTGCTCCACCATAGAAGTGCTGTCAGCAAGGGAGTTTGTGCGCATTGACAACCTACCCTACTACCGGAACCTCCGCCGTGGCCTCTATGGTGGAGCACCGGACGGTCGTGTAATGCCAGCGCTCCGTCATAGAAGTGCCGGCAGGAGCAGAGGCTGTCAGAGAGGAGGATCCGGGTCCCCTGCAGCACTGCGGGGGATCTGGATCTTAGTCTTTTAATCAGACCTCTATCTGGAGGTTTAGCATTAATGTGCTGTATACATTTATGTAGTTTAGCTTTAAGACAATACTGGATTTATTTTTCAATAAATTTATCTGCAGACGTGGGTGCCATTGTTGTCATTCATTTGGTAAACTGAGCCTCAGTTGGACTGAGGGGCAATAGGGAATGCTCTCTAAAAGATTGGTTTAATTTCTTCCCAGGTTGCATGATGTGAACCTAAGTAACAGGAGGAGAAACATTAGAACAAGAGTTTGTGGTTTAAAACTATAGGTTTAGATGTAAAGAGGTTTTACTGAGTGGTAGTAAATAAATGGAACAGTCTTCCATCAGAATGAGGGCTCAAAGCCTATCCTTCTCTGAGAGAGGAGTCTTTAGTTTTGTTGAGCCAGCGTAGAAAAATGTGTAAAGTTGCATAAGCTTATAAGACCACTTCTACGAATCTTCGTAGATAAGACATATCAAGACCAAGCTTATGGGACCTCAGAGGTCTCCTCTTCAAGTCTGTGCAATAGTGTACAATAATGTAATAATGTGCTTCTATTTTTTTTTTTGAGCACCTACAGTGGTAGAATTTTTCATGAAAATATCTCTAACCAGATGAAATATATATATATGTGTGAATTTAATTAATAAAGTATATTTGTTTACTAGTCTGCAGGAGAATGACAAGGTGGGTTTTGGTGCGATTTTTACCTGGTTTCATACATGTTATTTAACCCCTTCGTGACAATAGCTGTTTTAACATTTCTGCGCGCTCATGCTTAGCTGTAATTTTTTCTTTCACATTTACTGAACCCACAAAGTTATATATTTTATTTTTTTTCAGGACAAGGGCTTTCTTTACATTTCTTTATTTTGATTGTATCATATAATTTACTATAAAAAAAAATTGAGAAAAAAGGACTTTATCTTAAAAAATCTTTTACTTTATCTAGATTGTAAATTTGTTTGAGCAGGGCCCTCCTAATCTGTCAATTTGTTATATTACATGCTACTTGTTATGTCCTGTCTACCCATTGTACAGCGCTACAGAATTTGATGGCGCTATATAAAACAATAAATAATAATCATCTATGAAATCTAATGAAAAAACCTGCTCCATAGATTCTACTATTTGTTGTTAGTTTAGAAATATCCATTGTTTTTTGCTTTTTTTATGGGGCAAGTACAAGTAGCGTTTTGCTATTTCAAAACTTTTTTTTTCCTTCTTCAAATCTGGTGATTCTTCCCCCATGTGCCATTATTAAATATACTTTATTTCATATTATATACATAGAAAAATATATGGTAAGCACTCTACACAAAATACCGTCTGACACTTAGATGCTACATTAAATTAACATTGTACCATCACGAAATGCTGTTGCAGACTGCATTTAAAAAAAAAAAGGCATTGATTAAATTAACTACTTTAGCAAGAGTTTAACCAGTAAGGAGTTCGCCTCTAGATGAGACATGAACTTTGCTACACTTCATAAAAGATATAAGAAAGCAATCATTTCATTAGGGACTTCTTGGTAGACAAACTTAAAAATTAATCATAAGAGACAAGACAAATTCTTCTTCTTACATAGCTCCTACATACATAGATATGGACATACGTCAAAAAGAGTGTGCAAACAATGTACAGAATTTACAGAACAATCTGGTAATGTAAGGCACAGTATATAATAAAACTCAACTTACACACAGAATTGTGGAAAAACTTAAGTTGGGGAATTTCTGGTTTTAAGACTACTTAAGTTACAGAAACGTAATGTACCAAACTGGTCTACTTCACAAAATATAACATACTGGCAGAGAACAGTCCAACCATATAAATGATGGTGCTCATGTTGACACTGTTTGGTTAGCTTATTAACATGACAATTGCTGTATGTGTTTCCTAATACATTTAAAAAAGTTTTAAAGGAACAATAAAAATAGATATTATGCTAGGGGAAAATGCCTCCCAGGAGGGAACAGATTGATTAATCATTAATATATACTGTGCTAAACCGGGTAATACCATGGCTGTTGTATATAGAGGCTGACGTGGTATAAAGGACATTTGCTCAGTACTGCAAGCACAGTAGCTCCTAAACAACGCAGGTTACTATTTCTGTAGCAAAGCAGCACAATGAAGCTCTGTCATGCTCCTGCCACTCAGGTTTATTGGCTTTCTTTTTATTTGCTTATCTAACATGACATCATGGGACCAATACATCATATCAACATAGGAAAAATGCAGGATTAGCCATTATTTTACTTTCATGGATGTAAGTAATAACCTTACAGAAGTTCGCCATTGGCCCATGTATAAGCTTCTAAGAAAGTAGCAACCCTAAGGAGGAAATACAAGAATTTATGTTTTGAGGAGGAGGAGAAATAATGTGTTTTTAGGAAACTGTTTGGTCAATACATTTTCAGTGTTTGCTCACATAAGGCACAATAGTCTGGAATTATTCTGGAATGCGCCACCAATCCGTTGCTTTATCTCAAACATTTCTTGCTTTTAATATTTACATTTGTGTGTGAATAAAAATCTATATATGCATCTATGTATGTACAACACACATCAATATATTTCTATATACAGAATACTGTATGCTATTTACATTGTTTTAATGCCAACGTTTTGTCTCCCTCAAGGCAAAAGTAGTTCAAGAAATGACAGGAACATCACTAATTATGTGTTAAATACAGTGGCAGCGTTATGTTCTCTATACCATGACTTCTGTATCTTCGCCTAAGTCATCAGCAAACAGCAGCTCCTCCGTGAGTTTTTTGGGCATGCTGCCCTCACACCACGGTGCCCTGCTTCGTGCATTGCTGTCTTTCAAAAGAGGGGTGCTACTTTGTTCAGCAGTTAGATCTTCAGAAGCTCCTTCCAAAATGTATCTGTCTTCATTGAGTTTATGTTCGTGAACTTCCACAGTGATGGTTGTGGTGTCAGGTTTTGAGTTAACAATTGGTAATACATAGCTAGGATCCAGATTCACATCCTTCTCGTTAATCTCTGGATCCTGTGTCAGGAACGGGCTGTCTTCAGGAAAGCTCGTGTTAATGTAAATAACATCCTCCTTGTCTGTAGCTGGAGGCAAGCCCTTGAGGAGTAGCTCCAAGCGCTGCTTCAGTACAGTGAACGTAGGTCGGTCAACAGGATCTGCTCTCCAGCATAAATACATCAGTTCATACCTGGAGACAAAGGAATGAAATGCCATGCATTGTATTCAAAATTGAAATTACTCATATTGGATTACTTTGTCTACCTACTTTTCCCTTAAATGTGATATCACTCCGGCTTTTCCGTACCCAAATGCTTCCCAAAAATAATTCTTTGAAGCAGATATGTCCCCTTTCCCAAATCATACCTTTTCTAATTCTCTATACTGACTAAAGGTATTGTGATGTGTACCAATTAAAATATGATATAATTTTATAAGTACACCATGGTGAAATCCATCTTGTATATGTATCACTCCTCTGGGAGTCTGGGAAGCCTTAGCTTGTGAGGAAAACACTGACACCAGTCTCTGCTTTAGTAAAGCAAAATTTTAAATGTTTCAAATATTTCCAAAATAATTACACTGATTGGTAAACCAAATGCACAAATTAAAGGCAGTTTTAATGAAAAAAACTGAGTGGTCCTTTTTGTGTTGTCCCCACTTGTAAATGCATGCATGTAAAGCTTCTGCAGAACTCTTAATCATATGCATTTGTCTGACCTCCAGCTATTTCCCTGGAGGACATGACGCACTTACCGCCAGTCAGCTCCAACGCTGGCTTGGCAAACACTGTGATCAGGGGTCTGTTCAGACTCCCCTGCCCATGCTTAAAAAGCTTCACGTAGCCAATCAGTGGTAAGAATTGTCAGACCACTGAGGAGGAGGTTCTTGAAAAGTTATTTATTACGTGTACTTCTTTAAAGGGCCTGTCAGGGACAGTAAACTATCCCTTTAATTGTTGTGTGATACACAAGCAGGTGCTAAAAGGTTGTCATGGAAACTGAAAAAGCTTCTTAAAAGTTGTATGCTAATAAGCCTATCAAGGACAAACTAAAATTTGCCCCTAGGGTCAAGAAGCTCATCCTACTGCTTGATGCCGTCATTTATATAATTGCCTGAACTCCATAGAACAAAACATATGATTGTTTTGCTGGTTAATGGGAGAAGTCACTTGGTGCACGGGGCTCCTCTCCTGCAGCAGGGGTATCTTATGTATGATCAGTAGTGGCAGAGGGAGCGTCTCACTACTGTTCACAAGTTAGAAGCTCCTATGGTAGTCCATTGTCAGTGGAAGCAGCCCTCAGAGGAGCAGAGATACTCTGTGCAGGTAAAAGCTTGGATCCATGGGTATGGAAGTTAGTGTGTATGCATTGTGATTTCTGTTCATACTTCCAAGCCTGATAGGTACTGCTTTGTGGTAACAAAAACAGTTTTCATGGCAGCTCTCCAGCTTGTATGTGGTGTCCTCACTAGGGTTTTTCAATCTCAGCCTGAATCTACGTTGACAAGAATTGTAAGAGAGAAATATAGCTTTCATGTTGAGCAACTACAAACTTAATGGTGTTGTCCTGGTGTCACAACCTAATCTCGATTCACCCCTGGACCCACTAAATAGTATCACAAATGTACACATTCAGACCAACAAAGCAATATCGATGTTCTTTTCTTTCACATCAGCTAATATGTACTTACAGTTCATCCAAGCAATCTGCTGGCTGCTTTAGCCTGTGGCCCTCTAGTAAGTAGTCATATATTTCATGGTTCTGAATGCCAGGGTATGGTGTCATCCCTCTAGTTGTGATTTCCCACATGGTCACACCGAACGCCCACTGAGGATAACAAACAACATAAGTAGGGTGATATTTCCAAAAGCTCTGAATGAATCTTTTTATGGTGAAAGGTCAGATCTTTGTGAACAATTCCTGTCTCGCACAAAAGCAGTAACTAACAGCCATTCAGTATAAAATATCCAGCAATAAGAATTTATTTTCCATGTACCACCTCCTCAGAGTTATGTAACGGAACACAACACAATGCCCCAAAGTGTGTCAATCAGCCTGTCTGTATTCCACTAATTGCATGTAAGACAGATCTGGCATTCTAAGCTGAATAGTTACAGCTGGTTATGAAAATAGGGTATAAGCTACCCGTATGTCTGCATGCAATACTAATGAGCTATTATAAACTGCTTAAAGACTGTTCAATCGTTATAAAATACAGTTACAGTTAAAACAATATTTAGGTAATAACATTTTTTAAATAATATTTTTATGTGAGCCTATATATTTACAGGTGTAGATAGATTGTAAGCTCATTTGAGCAGGGCTTTCCTTACCCCCTTTTGTCTGTCCCAATTGTTATATAACGCATTGCTTGTCACGTTGTGTTTATTCATTGTGCTGCACGACAGTGTATACTGCACAACAGTATATAAAACAATAATAATAATAGTTTATCTGAGATTCATTTGAAAAACGTACCACGTCGCTTTTGATTGTGTAGATGCGGTCTGCAAGGCTCTCCACTGCAATCCATTTCACCGGCATCTTGGCAATACGGCCTTGGCGATAGTAGTCTCCGCTGTAAATTTTCTTTGAGAGACCAAAGTCAGCTACGCAAACAGTCATGTCATCTCTCAACCTAGAACACATAGAATGGAAAAAATATGCATGGTCTTTAGACCAGGGACCAACATGAGCCAGAACAGATTTGTAAAAACCTTGGTTTAATGATTACAGTACACCACCAACTCTTCCACTACAAATTACATCATCTTTACCCGGCAAACGTGCCAATTTTTTGGTGGCTCCTGCTGTAATGTAATTGACAGTGACACTACACAATAGTGTCACTTGTGACAGTGACACTTACTATAATAAGGCGCAGAAGTAAGATTCAAGCAAACTCACATGCAGTTCCGAGCTGCTAAATCTCTGTGCAGGAAATTTCGGTTGCTCAGGTACTCCATCCCTGTTGCAATATCAATCATGAACTGCAAAAGGGTCTGCAAAGGAACGTGCTGAAAGGAGAAACACCAAGACGATTTAGTGCATTTCAAGCAATTAATATTGACTTTTTTTTTTTCAAGGAGAGGTTCTTCTTAAGGCAAAATTAGAAACATGCTGCTCTACCTACTCTGGAAAATTTAATAAAATTTGTACCATGCAGCATTAGAAAAATGTACAATTTTCTCGAATGCCTAATTCCTGTCTAGGAATTATTAAAAAATGTGTAAAAATTTGCATAATTTATCATTTTTGCTGGGGACACTTGACATAAACACACACATATTAAGGTTGTTGTCATAGAAACTGTAACGGCTTCTTAACAGTTTCTGTGTTGTTTTTATACGATGAAACCTTTAGGGAACAATCCAGCTTAATGTGGTAATTGATATTATTAAAACCACACCAATATTAGTGATGAGTCACTTGTGTTTGTACAGGTTTAGCACAAACCATATATTTTGGGTGATGTTTGTAAGGTCAGGCACAGAGTCCGAAAAGAGGGTCTATCAGCGTAGATACTAGACTTGTTGGCATTTCTAGCAGGATTACAGATTTAGCATTTCTGGCAAACAAATCAGTCGACGGCACAATAAGCACTCTAATGTACGGTTGTAATACACATTTATGCACCTGAGGTCCAACACCAATCCTTGAGGACAACAGGAAGCTATGTAGGTCTCCATACTTCATGAATGGTAATATCACCATGGGCTTTGGAATCCTCCTTGGCCCCACTTCCAAACAAACACCTGGAAAGAAAACATTCAGCAGTGTAAATACAACACAGCATCAATTGTAAATCTGTAATCTGAAATTATTCTGGCGATAAAAAATTATAAAAACCATCATGACCAGCAAGATTAGAAAGATTTTAACCTGTTACAAGAATACCTCAAAAGGCTTGCATGAATATAGCCTTCACTTAGACTAGAATTCTTACCCACAAAAAGTTATATCTTCCTATTATTTATCATGTTAGAAAAATAAAGTACAAAACATGATCAGGTTCTGTATTTTCATAGAAGCTAATTCTACAGGTAAATTAAGTGCACAATGTGTTTCTTGTATGTTTGTAAATCATAAAATGAAAATTGCTTCGACCCAGAAATCAGTATCTGAGCATCTGTAGAAAAAAAGTAGTGTTTTACTGGAGACTGCACTGCTTCTGACGGCTGCTGCAAAGATAAACAGGACCTCCAATGAACATTTACATTTATTGGTTCTTTGTGTATAGTAAAATAATTTCTACAAGTGAAACCTTGTCCCAATCCATTTGTGTAAACATAGAATAACTGTGTGGTTAAAGAACTGGTATTTGGACCCTTCCAACATTCCATATGGCAAACCACATTTTAAGTAGTTTTCCTACACGTTCAAACATTATACATGCCTAGAAAAAGCACAGATGAGTTTAAAGGACTGTCCCTTTAACAGAGAAACACTTTGGAGTGTGGCATCTTAAAGTCTCTAGAATTAATCTACATACCTAGTAGGTTAATGACATTTGGGTGGTCAAAGTCTTTCATACAGGCTGCTTCGCTCAGGAACTCTTCTATCTCCCTTTGAGAGAAGTTGTCCACTGGAAACAGAAATTCAAAAAAGATTGAGAGACACCGATTAACTAGATATTCAAACGTGTATAAGCATGCAGTTGATATACTTCCACCATGGAAAAAACCTACAACCCACTGGAAGTAAGAAATTATTAACCAGTTTCCTGGGTTGCTTCTTTGAAAATTACAATATGACATTGACTCTGTTCAAACATTGCCTCTGCCTACTGTTTGGAAAAACACCAGGGATGCCATCTGTGTATAGAGCCGAGCTGGTAGCAGGAAGCGTGAGGTACCCCTTGAGACATCACACACGTAACCCTGCTCTTCCTTCTGCAGGGTTCTGCTTTACACACTGAGCCCGCAGCAAGCACAAATGGCAGACACAGAGGCATATGCAGAGGGGTGATGGGGCAGGGAGGTACTAGCACAGGGGGATGTGAACTAGGGGGACATTATGTATGGACCATGAGGAGACAGGGGGCAGATAGATGTGGACACTGGGAGTGGAGGAGATGTTCAGACACTGGTGTGGAGAGGAAGGCAGAGGGGTATGGGCACTGGGGAAGAGGGCATCGAAGGGGTATGGACACTGGGGAAGAGGGCATCAAAGGGGTATGGACACTGAGGGGACTAAGAAAGAGAAGTGGTCTCAGACAACATGGAAAGGGTCAATGGTGTGTGGAGGGGGGGTTAGGCACATACTTCTTTACTTGGGCCCCAAAATTCCTGATGGTGTCTCTGCTGCTTACTAAATAACACAACACTTACTATTAATATTTAAATAAGTACATTTTTCTTTACCTTTATAAATAAAATATGTCCTACATAGAATCTTATTGTGTGAGGTTATTTTTCATTCTCTCAATTGTGCGAAACAATGTGCTTTTCCAATTAAAGTGGAAAGTGTAGCGGTAACATGACTTACATTTCATAGTTTTCACAGCTACTTTCTGAGTTGTTTCATCAGGATAACTGAGTTCTCCTTCCACCACAGACCCAAATTCACCTTTATGGCAGCATGGAACAATAAAGTATGGTCAAACATTAGTTATCCCAGAATATGAACTTTTTGGAGGCTGGTGACTGATGAACAAGAGGGTTATTGACGTGGGAAATGTTTACAGCATTTATGAACACTTCTCATAAGCATTGGTGTATCACGGGGCCTGATCCAAGGCAACAGCCCAGCCTCCCCCAGGACTTCCATGACCACTTCCCTCTCCACTGAGCTCTGGAATATCAAAAGCATGTCTACCACTGGGTAAAACATACTATGGAGGCTATGCTGGCTAGGTACAGACTTATTTGGTGTAAATGGGCAGGGTCTCTCATGTTACCGGCAAAATGAGCAGTGGAATACTAGAGAGAGCCTGGTCGTCCTGTAGGGAAGACATTGCTTATTCTACTAGTTTAGGAATACAACCTACAACCCAATCGTGGTTTGGGCCTTGCAGACAGACCGAGGACTTGCAATATATATTTTCTTATCTAGGTATCTATATCCCTATATAGCAATTTCCATGTTATGCCAGTATACAGTAGATGCTACGTTCTTGTACTCACCCTCTCCCAGCACCTTCCCCAGAGTTAGCAAGCTCCTTTCAATCATTACATCTTCCAGCTTCTGTTGCAGTTCTCCGTTTATTCCTAATGTACTCACTAAAAAAAAAATCAAAAAACCCTTTCAATCCTAACAATATATTATATTGCCTTTAATTCTCTGTGGCAGAACTCTATATTGGGGGCCAGTTCCTTAATTATGTCTTGGGCCCATGATCCACCCCTGGATGTCTTTATGTTTAAATATTTCACTTCCCTGATTTTCTTTGCAAAAAGCACTGCCTGGTTCCTTCATATTATGTATCAAGATTCAGCATAACACCTTGACATAACGCCTACATTTAAATACGTTACATGGGGCAAACTTAGGCGTTCTTGCAGGAGAAGTTCACTGGGGTTGGACCTTCTCAACATTGTAGTGTGTGAAATGAAATCACCGGTTTGTGATGACACCCAGGGCCGGCCCGACAATGGAGCCGAGTGGGGCACTTTGCCGCCCCAAGCCCTTTTTTTTTAAAGCTCGGCACCCCTCTCTCCTCTGCGAGCCCTCTAAGCTCAGTCTCGGTGGCGGCTTGTAATGCTGAGCGCCGGAAGATGACGTCATTTCCGGCGATCAGCATTACAAGCCGGCACCGAGACAAAACAGGGAGACTCGCTGCAGGACTGCTGAATGGTAAGTACAAGAGGGGGGGATAAAGTAAGGGTAGATAATAGGGAGGGGGGCGGAGAGTAAGGGTAGATAATAGAGAGGGGGGAGAGGAAAGGTAGATAATGGGGGGGGCGGCAGGGACGGAGGAGAGGAAGGGTAGATAATGGGGGGACGGCATTTTAAACTTCGCCCCAGCCGGCATTTTGTCTTGGGCCGGCCCTGACCACTACACTACCTCTCACCCTTTCTCTGTGCCTCATGTTTGTCACCCCATTCCCTCAAGATTGTAAGCTTGCGAGCAGGGCTCTCTCCATCTAATGTCTCAGTTTGTCTTAGTCTGTCAATTCTCGTCTTGTCGTACCCCTTGAATATATGTATTGTATTAAGCGCTGAGTAAATTGTTGGCACTATATAAATAGAAGATAATAATAATAATAAATAATAATAATGTGTGGCCATGGTTCTTGGGTGGATCAGCTCTACAAGGAAATGCACTTGACTGATATGTTTTAGTAATGGTCATTTAAAGTGATTTATAAAATACAATAGGGAAGTTTACATCAAAGGAGGAGAAATGTTAAAATAAGTTGTAGAGGCTCATAAAAATTATGAATTTATGTATGCATGGGATAGGCATAAAGCTATCCTGAATCAAGACCAAGGGCTGATTAAAATAAAAGTCTTTACATGGCAAAGTTCATAAGTTGAATGCTTCTTATCTGCTGTCAGATGCTCTGTTTCTGTGTTTATTTTTGGTCCTTTGATATTTTATTGTGTATGTATGGGGTATAATGGAGGGATTCCACTATTATAATGACTCTCCAGAGAGGTTGCAGTACATTAAATGACATTTATTTAAAGAGCGTTATTACAATAGTGGAAGAGGGAAAATTAACAATAGCATTATTGACAATAGCATTAACACATATTAAAATGTACTGGTACAGAAGGAGAAAATGACCCTACTCTTGTGAGCTTGCATTCTATTAGGCATTAACTTGAGACTCACTGGCTTCAATGTAAAAACATAGCCTAATCAAACAGAACAATTCGGTTTCAGTGCATCGGACTTCTTACCTAGAAACGTCACTGCACTGAAAATCTCACTTTTCCAATTGTTAAATTATATTGCATGTATTGTACTATAATATGCATCCACTGTTTGGGGTTTTTTACATATTAAAGGTGCTGTTCCACGCTGGTATGTTTAGCAGAACTGACCATTTATACTTTCCTTTAAATCACAAAAAGGTTTACTCTCACAAAAAAAGAACATCATTCAATGTCTGTTTAAACATAACAGACAATTATCTGTTTCTGACAAAAAATATAAATGAGGTGAAATTTCACATGACAATTTCTGGGTAAGGTGCTGGCCTTCAGCAGTGCCAGGAATGATGTTTCCCATGTGAACCTGGGCACTTCTAGGAATTTAAAGGTATTATATGAGTCAGTTCCCTCACAAATAAAACTGTAAATGATCTCCCTGTTGAATTGACAAGGAATTATATTGCAGGTATTCACTGGACTGATGGAGGGTTAAATTTACCATTTACTTACTCATAAGAGAACTTGCTGCAATATATCAAGGCACACAAATCCGTAATCTTTTATATTTCAGTAAATCCTATTAGCCTTTATTTGTTTATTTCTTTACATCTCTTACCCCCTGCCACAAAAAGCTTTGGCGTGCATGGTAACTGTCTGATGACTTTGTTGCTTGCAACAGTATATTGTTTGTCTACCCTTAAGTAATGCATTTATTTCTAAAGCATATGCATGTATATATTCAAAGAGTGTGTTAAAAATACATTCAACAAAGGAGTATAGAGGAAGAGCTGGAGCATGTAATACATAATGACTCACAGTTTTCCTGCCAGTATACCCTATGTGGACACAAGTATTGGGACACCTCACCATTACACCAACAGGGACTTTTATGACATCACATTCTAAATACATAGACATTAATATGTAGTTGGTCCCCCCTTTTGCAGCTATAACAGCTTCCATTCTTCTGGGGAGGCTTTCCACCAGATTTTGGAGTGTTTCCGTGGGAATTTTTGCCCATCCATCCAGTAACGTATTTGTGAGGATAGGCATTGAGGTTGAATGAGAAGGCCTGACTCTCAATCTCCGTTCCAGTTGACCCTAATCGATGGAGTTGAGATCAGGGCTCTGTGCAGCCAGTCACGTTCTTCCACACCAAACTCATCCAACCATGTCTTTATGGACCTTGTTTTGTGCACTGGGGCACAGTCATGCTGGAATAGAAAGGGGCCTTCTCCAAACCGTTCCCACAAAGTTGGAAGCACAGCTTTGTCCAAAATGTCTTGGTATGCTGAAGGGGATGATAATGACTAATGAAACTTATGTTGATCCTATCAAGGCTCTTCCATATTCCTTTTGTGTCATTATATATGGCTATTGGAAACATGTTGAATAGCCAGATTTTATGCTAGTTACTTTTCCCTATGATATACACATTGTATTCTTTGCCAGATTGCTAATCTCATCCAAAATTGTATCTGTCCTTTCAAAATATTAGATTTTTTTGGTCTTCAGTTATTTATGTGAGTGATGTCAAAGATGCTACAAAAGTTGTGATAAGTAACATCTACCTGATCTACCAAATCTTAACAATGGTGTCTATAGATTAACTAAGCAATGTACTGTATATGTATAAAAATTCCACCTATGTTTGTATAACATGGAAAAAGGCCCAGACTGGCCATCAGGTACCCCAAGTAGATAACTGACAGCTCCTCCAACTCACCTTTATCAGCTCTGGTGGTCATTTAATTCTATTTGCAGGTATCACTGTGTTTTTTACAGACTTTTGTATGCTTTATGTGAAAATTCCTTTCTTCAGATCTAAATGGATGACATCTTGCTCTTTGCACAGTCCTTTTAATGAACAGATCATCAGAGAGCGGCTGGTATTGTCCCCTTATATGTTTGTATAATTATATCATATCCCCCTCTAAGATGCCTTTTTTATGTAAACATGCGCAGACTGAGCCCTGGAAAAAAAACAGGCATATCCTTATCATAAAATTTTAGCATTATACTGAATATATCTATATAGGTATATACATACAAAGAAATAAAATTATGTGATTGATTTTACAAAGATCTGTAATTGCTTTCCACACATTCTCATGGGACCAAGACAAGACTAGTTGTAATAGGTAATTAAACTATTACACTACAGAATTCAGTTACTTTGTAGTACCCTTTAAAAACCCTTATTAATTGTGCTTTCAGGGCTTTTTCATTGATTTACGGTGGCACCATGGTGTTAAAAAAAATGACACCAGATCATCACACCTATATGAGCTTGTGGACATCCCATTCCAAAACCATGGTCATTGATGTGGAGTTGGTTCTCTTTAAAGGCTATAAAATCCTCTGAAGGCTTTCTACAGGGTTTTGGAGTATGTCTATGAGAATTTGCCATTAAGCCAAAAGAGCATTTCAGAGGTCACGCACTGATATTGGCACACAATCTGCATTCCAAGTCATCCCAAAGATGTTCAATGAGGTTAAGGTCAGGGCTCTGTGTAGGCCATTCATTAAACCATCTCTCTATGGATTTTGCTTTGTGCACAGGGGCACAGTCACGCTGGAACAGGAAAGGGCCTTCCCCAAACTGGTGCCACAAATTTGGAAGCATAATATTGTAATGTGCTTGCTTCACATTGGGAGCCAAAGCCTAAAAAACAGACCACTATACTTCTTCCACCAAAGCTTACCGTAGGGACTATACATTCTGGTGGGTAATGTTCTCCTGGTATCTGCCAAACTCAGATTCTTCCATAAGACTTCCAGAGTACACATTTCCATGGCTCCAGAGTACAGTGGCGGTGTGCTTTACAACACAGTGTCTACCTGACACTTGTGCATAGTGATCTCCGACTAGTGCGCAACTGCTCAGCCATGCAAAGCCATTTTGTGAAGTTCCTGAAGCATAGTACTTGTGATGATGTTGGTTCCAGGGGCAATTTGGAACTCTGTAGTGAGTTATTAGTAGTAGTATTAGTATTAGTAGTAATAAGAGGACAGGAAATTTTTTACATGTAACAGCACTCTGCGGAAATTTAATCAACTGACCTGCGGCAGAGACCCATTCTATTCCCTAGGTGCTTGATTTTATATGTCTGTCAGTAATGGGTGTAGTTGAAACACTTAAACTCAATAATTAAGAATACCTTTGGTAATATAGTAGTTTTTTAAAAAGTCGTCACTAAATCTCACTTAAGTTGTATCTTGCCAGCATTTGAAGAGCTACCCATTGCCTACCCCTAGATCCTAGATCTTTTAGGTAATATTATATTTGTGTCTATGTACATAGACATATACATGTGTGTGTATTTATACAATAATTTCCTTTTCTGCTGTCATATTCTACAAAAGTGAGTAGTGTCGTGCTTTTAACAAACTTCTAGGTATGAATGGGTTAAACATGTAAGGTTCATCACATCCCAGCTCTCGGCGCCTTCCATTTATAAACACGTTTTTAAAGAAAATCATGCTTAATTGCTATTGCTAATTCCTCCTACTCTCTTCCATGAAAGCTTTCACAGAGGGAATATTAAATTATCGTAAACATTAGTAAAAAGGCATTCTCATTATTTGCCCGGTCTTCCCTGTCAGAGGAAGAGAGCTGACCCATTTCCAGACGCACCTGGCCAGGACCGAGGACACAGCTGTGCCGCATTACAAATCAAGGCTGCAGAATCTACATGCCATGAGTGTAGTGACAGACTACAGATGTTTAAATTAATGTAAGAAATGCATTTAATTTACCCCTACAAGGCCAGGGCAGGGACAATGCATTGTTTCACAATATTCAGCACAGTCCTCTGACACACAGAAGGATATGTTATTATATTTATAATTCTATGTTAACATATAATTACAGATACAGTTCAAATTATGACTAGAAAAGATGGCTTTATCTCAGGTTCCAGGGGGTTAAATACAAAGAACAATTTTGATAGGAGAGGTAATTAGCAAAATTTTCTACTGGTTGCTATGGTGATTGTACCACTTTTACAATATGATAGGGAGCATGCATACTACTCAACAGTCCTGGTTTTGAGGACTGTCCGATGTAGCTGCTCCATTGTCCTGCTTTTACTGACAGTGGAAAGCATGGGACTGTTATGGAGATCCTCTGATCTCCCCTGACTGGTCCACCAAGGAGAATAATGAATAGATAACAAATGTTGCAGCACAGACTTCCGTTCCAGCTCCCATGGTGTCTTCTTGCACTGCAAGTATCAGGAGTTGTCAATTCGAGTAGATTGGTGGGTGGTCTGCCTCCTGCCCCATCTTCCACAGCTGACTGTCCACTTCCAGGCTGGCTCTTGCCACCTCCACCGAAACACAGGTGTCTTGATTTGGACACCTGAAATGATTTGGCATGTTCTTGTAAAAAAAACAAAAATGATTCATGTGCAGAGTGAAAAAAATTCTAGAGTAACTAAAGGACTATGCACTGGATGCCCTTTTCATACATACAGTAGCTCCCTATTTTTCATGTTACTATAGTAAAACAAGACTTCTGTATTTAGATTCGTACGAATTTACAGCAAATTTAGTAATTCGTACAAAGCCACAATCTCTCACACTCTCACTCTCTTATTCTCGCTCACTCTCTCTCACACACTTTCTAAATGTTGCCCTACCTTCTCTGCCGATCACTTCCGCATCTTCTTGTTTTGTGTGTCAAGTGATCAGGACTGTCTTTAATATTGATTGGATCCTGGGGGAAGAATTTGCTTGGGCCCCACCCCACACTGTATACGTGGCTGGAAGGTGCTCTATATGTGGTAGGGGGCAGATTTACTTCCCTCCTTCTGAAAAGCGACTGCAAGAAGTAGGCAGGGCGAAAAAAAGAGGATGAGAAGAAAGAAAAGTAATTAAAAGTGGTGTCAAAAAGAGGCATAGTAAAATAAATGATTTTGCAATATCTCTCCTTTGCACTTCACCTTAATGATTGTTTTCTGTGTTTTTCAAGTTCCTCTTGATTTTTTTTCCTCTCTTGTCTGCCCTTTTCCTTTCTTTTCTCCTATTCTGCTTCAAACGTAACAATTTCTTTTAACTACCCCCAACCGCTCCCCAGAAAAAACACTACTTACTGCCTCCAAGGTCCTCCTACACGCTACATGCGGCCTAGCAGTTGGCTTCATTGCATTTGGGCCCGGAAGTTACATGACTTTCCACCACACAGTGTAGGTAGAAGACTGCTAAAAGAGACCATGTCACAGGACCAGATCAGGTTGCAAAGACAAGGAAGGCAGTTTTTACTTGCCCGGTGCTCTGTGTGGCGGACACCGGAATTCTTTTTGGGGACACAGGTGCCCATTTACAGACACCTTGCTGACCACTACTCAAGGGGGCAGCTGTCCCTTTTGCCCAGCATTAAAGAGGTCCCTTCATGTGATCAGACATTCCCTGGGAAAATGTGAGTAAAGGCAAAATTTGACATAATTAAATAAGTAATGCGGGACAGGACTGACTTCATTAGTCTTCTAAAAAACATTACTTTTTAATTATGTGATTTAAAAAAATTGGTAAACATTTCCCATTATGTTATCCTTTTTCGTATCTTTTATTTGGCAATTTTGTACTGTTTCTAGTTGTAGCTTAAAGAAATTTTATTGATAAAAAGCATACCCTAAAAAAGTCTCCCAAGTCACGGACCAGTAATAAAATACTCCGCGATTCTTTCAAAATCCTGTTATATTCTATGGAGTCCATTTATCTAGCCTAGGGATTTGTGATAACTTTTGGTGATAAGCCACTTCTTAAATGTCATAACTAGGTATTTGAAGTGATCACATTGATTTAAATCCCTTATTCTGTAAAGAGGTCAATGTTTAGTAGTTGCAGGTGCGTGGCAACGAAGGAACGTGTCGGATGGATGAAAGACAAGTGATTTCTTGGCACACACATTACATTGCATGCACACATTAAGGGCTGTCAAATTTATGTAGAAACTCATTCTGTGCTAGACTCTGATTTTGATAAATACCCACAGATTTAATGCACCCATCTATGAAATTGTACAGTGAGCCAGATGTTCTGCATTAACATTAATGCAATTTTCCTGCTGGGGATTTTCAGCTTTGTAGACACAAATGACTTGGAGAGGTGAATAACTTTACTCTGGAAGTACATGTACCAGTTGCAAATACCAAAAAGATTGCTCTTTAAAAATATATCTTTTGTCTTTCAACAGAAGGATTATGCGGGAGGATGTAAGGAGTGTCTGATGGCATAAGGAGTCTCCATTCACTGTCTGTGTACCAAAAGCCAAAGTACAAATAAATTATGGTAATATATCCAGTCTCCTTCCAGCTGCACTTTTAGCACTGATTATGCACTGTTACTTGGGAAAATATATTAGATCAGAAGTAATACATTTATTGATGGATACCTGTTGTATTAAATTGTTTCCTCCAGGAGAGAAGAAAATTATATTACATTTCATACACATGTTAAATATCACGTTTTTTGTTTTTTTTTTAAATCTGCTGTTTAACCCCTTCCGGACCGGCATTTGCATACTACGTCTTCACTTGAAGACCGCAGTATGTTTTTAAATATTTAAATTCCGTGATCGTGATTCGCTGAAAAGCGATCACGTGCACGGAATTGAGGGGGGGTGGCTGCTACTGATCGCTGGGAACACCCAGCGGTCAGTAGCAACGCCCCTCGCGATCCCAGCGTTCAAAGCGACGCTGGATCGAGTAAAGGCTGTGACGTACCTGGTACGCCCCGGTCTGCCGGTGACCCGTGACCCGGAAGTACCAGGTACGTCCCGGTCTTGAAAGGGTTAAATTATTTTTCCTTATTGTTTTGTTTCAATTCTAATTTAGAACCATGGGATTATGGCACATGTCTCTCACTGAAAGAAGCCTACTCTGTAATTATCAACACCGCAGATCTAGTACTGTCAGTAGTGTTATTCTGTTAAATAGACTTGGGCCTAAATAATATATCTTAAACATACATCACTTTTAAATAAAAACGCGTTGTAAAACTTCTATGTACTTAAAAAACTAATGTACTTTTCTAAACTTAATATAAATGAAATAACATGGACATTGTTTAAGCCGATTATATCTTACTACAGCGGTGAACTGAGAGCAATATGGGGGTTAGTCTGGTGACGCCCTTTTGGTGACATCCTCCTTCCCAATTGGAAGATCGGGGAGAGGTCGTCACTGCAAGAACTGCCACATTGGTGGAGGTTCCCGCCAGGTAATGTCCACAGGAATGTGGACGAAGATAGCAGATTGAAGATAGAAGAGAGAAGAATGGAGAAGATAGAAGATGCGGAAGTGGTCGGCAGAGAAGGTAGGGAAACATTTAGCGAGTGTGCAAGAGAGTAAACGAGAGTGTATATGGGCCCAGAAGTTTTGGATGAGAATTCAGAATTTTTTGTGGGGGCCTGGCTATGTTTTTGGGGCTTCGTAAAAATCATCAAATTTACCAAAGTTCATACGAATTCAAATGCACAAGTCTAGTGAACATATGGCCAAAAACACTTCAAGTCTTTAACCTTGCTTGATTACATGAAAAAAAAATGTAGTATGACTATTTAAACCTGGCTGTTATGCTAGATCAGTGCCTGTGATAGTGCCTTGTGCATGTTGGCTGTGCTTATTAAATTTCTTTTTTGGCTTTTGACCTTGGCTTCTCTTTTGACGTTCCTGTCTATCTCCTGCATTTGACCCGGCTTGTATAGATTATCCTGTCCTCGCCTACTCCAGACCTCGGCTCTGTGTAACAACTACTCTTTTGCCTATTGCTACCTGTATCCTGCTCTGTTCCTGTAACCGGTGGATGATACCAAGTCCCTGCCTTGCTGATCCTCTAGCCGTGACACACACCTCTTTATTCCTTCCTCATGTAGTTCAGTATAGATCAAATAAACAATACAAGGACACATACCACTGCATGTATAAATCACCTGAATAAGGCATGCAAACCCTTTATTTGCAGGCATAGAGAAAATAAATAACACATGGAAACATAGCACTGCGATATTGCAGGTATAGAGCAACTGAATAACACACAAACTCAGAATTGCAGGTATAAATGTATGCAATTAATGCATGAAAACCCTGGGTAAATCCTGTGAATCCAAACAGGGTGCTGTAAATTCTACCCTGGACCCAGAGGTAGACAAATCTCATCTGAAGGATGCTATATATATATATATCTTCAGCAGCAAAGGCACAATATATCAGTCCTACATCACAAATATCAACTGGAGGCTACAACATCTATGTGAAAAAGAATTAACACGCTATTCTTATTGCTGTATAGACAATTTTGTACAGAAATAGCTACTTACTGTAGCTTCCCTCGCACTCTCAATTTCACAAGTAGCTTCTTTCAGAGGCAAAGGTTTGTGGTGTTTAAATCATGGCATACTGGCTAAGCATTTCTGGGGCTATATTTTCAGCGTTCTAATCTCTGTTTGTGTATCCCAGAGAAAGAGAAGTGTATGTGAACTAGTGGCCAATAAAAGTATTACCCGTTGTACGGTAGGTTTTCTATAAATGTAACATGAAACTCAAAGCAAGGCTAAAGTTTCATAGGCATAATGCTGCAAATAGAGCATAGAGCAAGCCATAGAGCTGCATTGTCTAAAACAATGCTATTACTTTAAAGCCAACAAAGCAGATATGTTTGCGCATGAACTATGGGCTCAAGCTCAAGTTTAGATAAAAGAGGCAAGAAAGTTATGGACCCCAAGGACATTGGAAACCAGTTTGCAAATTACTATACCCAATTATAAAGTATAATTTACAAGAGGAACCACAGACACTAGAGCCATCTAGTAGAGATCTAGTATACCTCAGCTTAGTATGCGATTTTTGTAACATACTTAGGAATTAATCTCGCCAAATCAATTATTTTTTGTTTGTATAACACATAATTAGTTATGTGTGTTGTGAGGATTTATTACGGCCTTAATAGAGAATAGTTAGAGTTAAATAAAAACTTAAAAGTTTAACTGTTACCTCTTAAATGGATTGCCATATTTCCCTGAAAAATACATCTCTGGGTACTCATTTTCACTTTAGAGGGCGGTAAATAAATAGAACAGCCTGTTCATTCCTAAACTGGCCACCATCACATATGGGAAGAAAATAGGTCATTTTTACTCTGCTAATTTAACCTGAAGTAAGGTGGTAATTATAAGCATCATTCCTAGAACAGTTGAATGCTGCAAACTCTTCACAGAAGTAACGATTTAATCATGTACATTTTTGCGTTCAGCATTTGTCAGGGACCATCATGTTGACATAGAAAATGACTTCTTAAAGTGACACTACAGGCATCATATGCACATGACAATAATTGATAGATATGTGTTCCCTTCAAATTTCCATGGTGTTCCCCTAGCAAATGCATGACCCCAAACTATACACCACGCAGGAGATTTGTTCAGCCGAACACAGCTCCATGCACGTGAAATACTTACCGCCGGTTAATGTGAATGCTGCAGGGGTCAGTTTGAAAGCTGATTTCAATAGAAGTGCTTTCCGGCCACTGATTTTTCCTGTACCGAATTGTGGGAGCAATCACCAGTTCATTTCCAGTTCCCCACGACTGTACCCCCTTATAATTTATTTCTTATTCTTAAGCTACATATTAGAATAGGAAACCTTTGCAGTAGGAGGAGAACAACAACAGGACAGGAAAATTGATTCGCTATGCTGGTTTTGCTACAGATACAAACTTACGGTAAAAGTCTTTTCATCTGAAACCAAATACTTCCAAAATAATTGATCACATGGCAAAACAAAGCATCAGGAGGGACAAGCAATCTGAAAGCTGTGGAAAGTGTACCATCCAGAAACATTTTTCTTTACCTAGGACAATACAGACACCAGCACACTTTGGGCGACAAGACAATGTTGTAAATAAACACTTTCTGTGTAAATATGAATTTAGCAAAAACTAACATAGTTAGAGAATTATTTCTGGCAGTGTATGGTGATTTAAAAGTATTATAGCTGACAGTATCACTTTAGCTCCTAGTTTATGCTCATTTTAAAACAAAAAAAATCACATTCAGTTCTAGAAACTGCTGTATCATCTTTCTTGCAAACGTCATGTTAACATAATATTTTGGAAGGCAAACTGTCCCTTTTATATCTCACATAAGTGCTATTGACTGCTTTCAAACACTGTGGTCTTCCTAATGTTGGAATCATATCAGCTTCTCTCTCTGAAGTGACAAAATGAGAAATTTTATCTACTGAAGGCAGAAAATTAGTAAACTCTTTCAACTTAAGTCTCAATATTGATACACTACGCTGAACATATATGTGCCAATAGCTGTAGGTCAAAGTCCATATTACTAATTCATATCAAGGATCAAAGTTTGAGTATCCATCTAGGATGTCAAATAACGTGTATGTTGGCTTAAAAAAAATACAAACCACATATTGTAATTTATCATACAGCCCCCCCCCGCCCCCAAAAAAATTAAAACTTTCACTAAACAGAAAGAAAAATTCTATAATGGCTTTCAGAAAACCAGAAGCGTCAGTGCGATTGATCGTTTTGTGATCACAGTGGAAGTCGAAACAAAGCAAATCAATACAATGTTCCATTTGTTAGAACACATTTAATAAGAATATTTACAGAAATCCACATTTCATAGTTCTATTATAAATCTCTGCGCCTCAGAGAGATAAGCTGGCTTTAAATAGTCTTTAAGTTCATCCTTGCTGACCCATACATATTCCTTTTTCTTTTTTGGAGGTAGGTCTCCGCTTTTAAGCAAAGCTTTGAAGAAAAATACTTTAGCTCCCATTGTGTCTTCCGTCCGAATAGACTTTGGAAATTTATACTTGTAGAATCCGCAGGGTGCATTTCCTAGGAAATGAGCCTTAATATGATCCTCTGCGGGGGAAAACAAAACAAAAAGAAAGTATTGCGGTTTGTAAATGCTAAAAATGATAATTCACAAATATTTTATATATTTTTTCCCCTGTAACATACCGAAACATCAAGTTACCTGCAGACAAAGTTTGGCCCAAAACTTGATAATATAAGGTCAAGAACCGACTGTGGAAGACTCTGTAATCACTATTGCAGTATATGCAAAGCTGAGAACGCATTACCTGATAAAGTAGACAGGGCCCGTTCTGCCGTTTGCCTCATAGTTTCCCCGACCTGCCACTCCATCTGTGGGAACATCCAGACTTCTTCATTGGAGATTTTTTCTTTAACCAAGAGAACAAGATTGCTATCCAATTTCCGGTTTAGGGAAGACTTGTCGTTTTTCTTATCTGCCTCTATAACAAGAGAAATGTACAGTTATATTTTAATGTTTAATGCACAGCAATTGCTTTATGTTTTCCCATATACACAGCATGTGTTGGGCCAACGACTTTAACTGTCTCCATAACTAAATACGCTTATTGAAATTACCCATAAATTGTGGTTTTTGCAGTGTTTTGAAGGTTTCTAGTTCTAATGTTTACCTCATAGAAGCTTAGATCTGTCTCAGAATGGCAGGATCAGCATTATATACTATTAATTCCCTGGCGTGAAGTTCTTCCCCTTCTCCTCGCGTACCCTTACCAAGCCTGCCTGAACCACTCAGTAACAGTAACAGTGACAAAGTTAGACAAAATCATGCAGATGTGGAGAATAGAAGTTAAAATAGCCATATGGTATACCAACTAGAATTGTTTCCCGTATATTTGTCCCGGCGCGCAAGCTTACAATCTAGACATCTGAATGTGTAAATCGATTGTTTCATTTTGTTTCCTTATTTAAGTAGCAGCATGCAGGTAGTGCTTTTGAACAAGAATTATTTATTAGCTATACCGATAATTTTCTCTGAGCAAATCCATGGATTTTGTTTGCATATTGACCTGCAAAGTGTATCTACTTCTCAAACAAACTTTGCAGAGATTTGCACTCTATTATAAATCCCTGCTATAGTACAAAGCAGAACACACGGTTCTGCTTCCCATTGACAGAAAAATAAGATACTTAAATTCACCCAGTCTCCATAGATAGGTACAGATCAAAAGGCCTCTATCGGGACACATCAGTGTGCTTAACGATATATCCATAAGCATCATTAAAAAATTGTTACACAGAGACCTTTGAGGTGCAAACATCTAATACCGTTAAACGATTTATAATTAGATGCCATCACCCAGTTTAGGGCTACTAAGCTGGTTCATGGATTGCAGGGTAAAACTTACCAAGAAAGGTTAAATGATCTTAACATATATAGCCTGGAAGAAAGACGTGACAAGGGGGGCGATATGATAGAAACATTTAAATACACACAAGGAAATAACACGATATAGAGTATACTTAAAAGAAGGAAAACTACCAAAAGAAGAGGGCACAGTCTTAAACTAGTGGAGCAAAGGAGTAATGGAGTAGTGGATGAATGGAATAGCCTTCCGACAGAGGTGGTTGGGGCTAATACAGCAAATGAGTTTAAGTATGCATGAGATAGGTATAAGGCTATCCTAGACATAAGATAAGGCCAAGGACTAAGTATTCTTCTTTTCTGCCTATTGATGCTTTTACAGCAAATATTAAAACCGGGTAACAGAGCGAGGCATCAGGTCATTGCTCAATTCTTTTCACACTATTTGGGTCAATTCATATCCATACGTTTCAAACTTGTGTTTATGAACAAGTCAGGTAGTGAAACATACATCAAGAAACCATTTCTCATCTCAATCCGTTAATTGATCAAATACTTTGTATGTCAATAAAATTAGAGATGACTTTGATGTGTCTATATTATAATATCTTACATTGATTTTAACTGCTTAGGTTATCCTATAAGAAAGACAAGAACCAAGTATAATCATGAAAAAGAGCATTTTACTTAAGAATGAAAAAAGAAAATCAGCTTGGGCTACCTGTTACTCGGGGAGCCGTTTTGAGTTGTTTGCTTTTTTGTTCCCACATATCTTCAAGATCTTGAGTCAATACAATTTCTTTATCCTCCTCTTCATCGTCAGAATCATAGGTATTGGACTGCTTCCTCCTCAGACGTTCCCGATCTTCCATAAGACGAAGCTCGTGATCCGCATACAAGCTTCCCTCTAACTCTACCTGTCGGCAGAGAAAGCCACAGAAATCGCAACCAAACCGTCACAAACAAATCTGTAAAGTTCGACACGGAGAAACAAGCGCATGCTCATCATATGTGCTCATAGACTATACAGAAAGTATATATATATATATATATATATATATATATATTATCTACCATTTCAGCAATAGCATGGCCCCATCTCCTTCTTAACTTGTATGTTTAGAGTCTTTTAATGACATGTAAATTGTCTCATTTATTTTCACTGTACCCTACTGTAACAGCGCTACGGTATCTGCGAGCGCTATACAAACTACAGCTCCCCAGTCCAACACCACTGTATAGTAACCCCTTGCAAGAGGACAGGTGGATAAGTTAATGTCCTAGTATACCTATACAGGTTCCCGGGATACTGAATAGCCCCTGCATTAGGACACACAGAGGTCGTACTACCTGCTGCAGCAGCTCTGCCACTTCTTGCTGAATTGGACTCTTGCTTTGAGACACCACTGCCGGTCTCCTCAGGCACACCGCACCGTGCAGCCGCCATGGCGATGCTCCACCACCGGCAGGAGACACAAAACCCCGGCAGCCGAAGCGCGGAGCACGCAATGCCAGCACCCGGCATAACACCGAACCAGACAGCATGATACGGGCAGGCGCCGCCATCATAGGGAGGATGTACGTCATCACTCACTGACAGCTACTGGTCGGAGGAATGTACCATTTGTTATGGAGGGTGATGTGTGCTGGATCCCGTAAAGTACAGTAAGCCAGCAATAACAATGTACTCTACCCATGCATTAAAGTGTTATGAATATTGTAATTTATACTACATTTATACCATACAGTATTATAAATGAATTACTACTCAGATTTTTTTAATTGGGATACTTCTGAGCTCCCCTATTATTTATTACTATGTCAAGACAATCTGACCAGGAATAGTTCATATCAATTAGTGGGGGTAGTCTATAATTCGTATAATGTATAAGTTGTATTTTAATGCTGCTGAACGGGAAATATGCACGTGCCGCCGATGACTAACATTTATTTATGAACTGTCATTTGTTCCCGATGTTTTTTAACTGCTGCGTTCAAAGCTATTCACTTTATTATTTTTGCTCCCCCCCCTCTCCGGCAGCAGAGTTGGATTCATCTCGCTGACCTTGCTGCTGATGCTTGTCGCTGAGCCTGTTACCGGGAGACATGAATCCTTTATTCAGGAGGTTGTGGGGTTGCCTGCGGCCCCTGGGGGCCACAGAGACTGCAGGGTAAGGGAGAGAGAAGTGTGAGCGTTACTAGGTGCCCGGACTCAGGGGTCCGCGCGGGCACTTAGAGGTTGGAGGGAAGCGAAACACGCCAGAGAGATCTGATTGTATGAGAAAGTCGGTGAGATCGGCAGCCCGACCTGATGTGACAGCTTTATTTACTAAAGGGAGAGCTCACTATGCATTATTAGGGCCCATTCCCCAGGGAGCTTCTGCTGCAGGAAGAGCCAACATATCTCCTCATTCATTATACAGGGCCAGCTCAGCCCTTCTTCTGGAGAAGCTTACAGAAGTGTTGGCCCTTCATAAGGATTAGTGATCCACGACTCTCCTTTTATTGAATAGACCCCCCTCCCCCATGAGTTGAAAACATAACTCTTAATTTAGTGAATAGAAACATAGAGCTTGATGGCGGATAAGAACCGTTCACATCTAACCTGCCCTGTTTTACTTGATGTAAACCTGGCTCAGTCCTTGGTCTTGTCATAAGTTCAGGATAGCCATATGTCTCTTCCATACATGTTTAAACACCCCAACTTTATTAACCCCTACAGCTTCTCGTTTATCTTCTCTCAGTAAAGTACATCTCCGTTACGTGGGGACGACATTTAAAGGGACCTCTCAGCTATCATACATATTATGGTGCATATTATGGTGCATATGATGGCTGGTGGGTCCCTCTAAAAGAACCACCAATAACGTGGGCTTTTTGTACTTATTTTACCGTATTTGCTTGAATATAAGACAAGGTTTTTTCCAGAGCAAATGCTCTGAAAAATACCCCTCGTCTTATATTTAAGATCGTCTAATAATCCGACCTCAAATAGAGGTCTGACTACATGACTAAGATCCAGATCCCCCGCAGCGCTGCAGGGGACCCGGATCCTCCTCTCTGGCAACCACAGCTGCTGCCGGCACTTCCACTGGGGGCTTCTATGACGGCGCGCCGGCATCACATTACCTTCCGGTCATTAAAGCCCCAGCAGAAGTGCTGGGCAGCAGCAGAGGTTGTCTACGAATGTCGCACAGACTTCCACTGGCTGCCCTCACTAGACACCAG
>VKOC01018087.1:0-14776 GCA_009364415.1 Spea multiplicata
TTATGCTTTGGCCAATTCATATAACCAAAACCTCTCATTTATATTATGTTTATATATTTGTTGCCTTTATTAGGGTGAGAAGCGCAGACAGTATTTTGTTTTTTGTATACATTGTACAGCCAACACACTGTATTTGCAGCATGCTCACACATGCTTGGTTTGGTAGGCCTCATATCATACATTTGTATTTTTGAGCCTGAGACTAGCTTAGCAAACCAACATTTTTTCTTTTAAGGTGATGTTAAGGCAGGTACGGCCCCTACCCCTGCATTAAAGTGCTTCTTTGGAAACAGGCCTGTATGTCAGTTGTTTTGTGCCTTCAAACAATGACTTTAGAAGCTAATGGTTTAATATGTATTTGGTAAAAATACTAAAGGATGAACAGTTACATTTAGAACAACATTTGGTCTTATACAAACAGATAATGGTAACCATACTTTTGATCTATTTGGGGAAAATATTAGATACTCTGAACAAGACCTTTCACAATTTAATGTGTCATGATAACCCTTTTTGGGTAGCTTTTTTTTCCAACCGCAGTGAAATGCGGCTGACTTTTACAATTGATGGCATCACCATTACACCACTGGTGTCCAGTGAAAAAACATTTTTAAAAATTATAGAAAATTATAAAAGATGACCCAACTTCTATGTCCTGCAACCCCAATGTATATCTTTTATGGGTTTACAAAATATAGATAAGGGGAATCATGGTTTAGCAAATAGGAATGACAAATAAGCTCTGGTTTTTAATGGTAGAAAAAAAACCTTTAAGCATCGCTTCTTCGCAGAAAACGATAGCTTGCATTGTTTTTAAGTATTGTAAAAGTAATTACCTCTATAATCATGCCTTTAGAACAATAAGAAAGCTTTGAGTTTGTAAATTTCCATACTTTAAGAAATCTATGTATAAATAAAATTGATTTATTGCCTTTGTTATTGTTACTTTTCTTGTGATTGATGCTTGCTGCTTATTTTAATTTGCCAATTCCAGAAAGTGTGATAAGTCTTTAATCCTTGAAAAACGCAAATCTTTACTATAATTCATAAACAAAATTGTCCTAATCAAGCAAAATCTACAGTTTTCACTTGCACTTTTCATAACAGGTATTAGTTTGATAAAGTAATATTTGAACAAATTAATGTGCTTTTATAGTGGTTATGTTAAAGCTTTTCTTCAATTTGTTTTTTTTCCTTCGGGGGGCATTGGTTTATGTATTCCCAGAATAGGAAGGTTTCCAAGGGCTTTTGTTCTTCTAGTCATTTCCATAAACTATGCATTTGCAAGGATATAGTTTGCTAAAATATTAATCTACCATCCTCAATGATTCAGAGCAGAAAGCTTAGAAAAAATGGTCAATTAACTGAGGCTAAGGTGGATGCCTAGCTGTGTAAGGTAATGACCAGTACAATTCAGTAGCTATAAAAAGAAAGTGTGGCGGAACACAAAAATATATGCAAAATACTATATTGGTCGAGAAAGTAGGTAAAGGTTGCATTGTAAATGAGTGATTTGAAAATAACTAATACAGTAGTATAGTAGTATAATATAGTTGAAAATAATGAATACATATGTGTATATATATATATATATATATATATCAATTCAATATCTTTTCTCAATCATTTTTGCAGTCAACATAATACAACAAACAGCATAGTAAATAACATAGTAAAAAAAGACACATGTCTATCAAGTTATATCTTGGTGTTGATCCAGAAAAAGTAAAAAAAAAAACAAATACACATCAAAGCAATTTCTATTTCTCAATTCTTTACTTCCAGTTTATCATTGGAACAACAAGCTAAAGATGCATTTTCATCTTTGTTAAAAAAGTCATCTATCAACAAGTGAAAATTCTTATCTTCATGTTTAAAGGATGACCACTTGTTTTTAGTATAGTTCTATTAATCAATAGGTCATCAGAGAGCATCTGATATTGTCCCCAATGACATGCCTAGACACGTTAAGGAGGTGATCAACGATCCTAAACTGAACACTCATCCCAGAACAAGCAGTGATCGCTCCGGAGAGCACTCACAACTGCCACTGCCAGAGACTTTGCCACTCGCAAGATGGCGGCGCGTCCTTTAAAAAAATAACAAAGATGGGAAAGTTTTCTCCAGACCCTCTTGAGAACTCTGGCTCCACTTGCAGGTTGAATAAATAAAAGGTTGAAAGCTATCGTCTTCATATTTAAATGTATATTCAATTTATTTTTAGTAAATCTGCAAAACAGACATAAATCATAAACTAAGTTAAAAAAAAAACACATCAAGTTAACAAATTGCAAGTCTATAGTAGGTGAGAAATTACACTCAGTCTTTTTATACTCTCATCCTCGTGGTAATTAACCTTATAAAATGATCTATGAAAGTATGACTAAGATACATTAATTCATTGGAATGAAATTCAATAAGCTTTCTCAAGTAGATTTTGACAACATAACGAGAATGCATTAAGATAGAGAAGTAAAAGGCAGTAATTTAATGGGCAATTAAAAATATCTTTTTTGAATAACATTTTTTTACTTTCTCTTTATGCAGGCAGATACACTTGAATATATATTTTGAGTTGCGAATGAAGAGTTTTTTATTGTTTATTAAATTAGCATGCACATGATCTGTTATAATGCAATGTTATAATGTAATTATGCAATGCTAAGCAATATAACGCCATGAAAACTCTATTATAAAATATTATTGAATTTTGTTTGCCTTCTCATTCTTCCGTGGATAATTTTGGTGGAGGTAGAATCGGAGATAGAAGGAAACACCGCTCCTCAAGAACCTCGGTGGCACTGTAGTATAGCAATATAGCGCTTTACTGTCCTAACAAGGGCAGCACTAAGGCTTATCCCAATAACAAGACAGAACTCGTATTGACATAAAACAGGAACTGACTTATTGGGAACACCACAGATATTTATACGCTAAACATAATTGGATCAGGAGTATAATCCCATCAACTACCAGACAGCCCAGCGCATCCATACAGTTCTATGGCCAGCGTTACCCATCCGACAAAGAGTCACCATTTTAGGGTGATTCCGTGTCAGGTCCCTATCTCTTTGCATGTAACTGCAGCACGTCCGAGGTGGGGGTGACGCGGGGTTGTGGCAGGGTGTCTGCCTTCCTGGAAATGGCGCCACTCGCCATCCTCGTCTCTCTGCTCTCCTATTCCTACATCCTTGCAGGGAGTTAGGGACATTAAATTCGGGGAGGCGTGGTTGCCGGCGAAGGGGCACCGCCTCCTATACTGGATCCTTTCACAATGCTCAGATATTCAGATACACTGTGTGCTTGTTTTGAGTCTCCCTCCTGCGTTGTGCTCTGCTAAGTTACCATTGCTCCTGACCCCTACTTGATCCCCGGAAATTCTCTTTTGCCTGCCTGTTGCCAGTAACTTGGACTGTTTCTGGAAAACCCTTTTTTACCTGCTGCATGCCCTTTGAAACCTGGACTGTGACTCGGAGATTGTTTGCCTGCTTCCTGCCCTTTTGACCCCTGCATAGTGCCCTGGATATTCTATTTCTCTGCAACCTAGTGAGACATTGTATATTATCTAGATAACACCTAATATTGGTGTATGTGCCTCTAGCTTTGTGTACCTCTACACCTGCATATTGGGCTCCTGCCTCTGGGCCCTATCCCAGGCTCCTTTCATCCTGAGGGAGCAACGTCAATACCGGGGCAACAATGGAGTGCTCAGGGTCCAAGGATTTTATGTTCCAATAAGCGATTTCATCTGACATCAGCGTCTGAAACGTCCCCCGGAATAGTCTGCATGGTAGCTTGGTCAGAGTTCCATAGCCACAGCTGGGTAAACCATAAAGATGGGTAATAAAACCAAGCGTCCCAAATAAGCGCCATCTCCGTAACCACCTCCGAGTCTTACTCACAATGAGCATAGTGGACCAATGTATGTCTGTAGCGACTTAGTGCCATTTAGTTCCATGAATTTGCGGCTAGGTCATGGCAGGTGCATGGAATGTTTCCGGCCATAGAGAGCCCCCTGTACCTGTCTAGTCCCGATTAGTCTGGTTAGGGCAGACCAGACAAGGTTTCCCGGTCACCCTGTGCCCCCCCAATGAACACAGGGTGACTTAGCCATAAGAGGTAGCTGGGCAGACAGACAGACAAGGAGTTTACCCAGGAATCCATTAGTGCCCCCCCAATCTCAAACCTACCCCTACGTGTTCTCCGCCTCAAGGGGTTACCATGAAAACTTGTAACTTGGTAAAGGATAATATAAGATTGCAAATCTTGGTCCTTGATTGCGTCTTATGTTTGAATGCCCACACAATCATTTTTACAATCATAAATTTTACAATCATGAATATCATATGGATAACTATGGCTTCTGCTGGAGTGGACATGAAAAATTTACCGTTTAGTGCATTTGTATGAATCTATGAAAACAAGGGTGATTTCCGAAGAAACTTATGAAAATTAATTGCAAAGCTACTAACATTTTGTTAAATTCATTCATAGATGAGTTATTGCTACCTATTGCTACATATTTTCTGGGACAGTTGCCATTGTTTATAAAATGTTGCTTTATCTGAGTTCATACCGGCTTAAACAAGCTATGATTAGCATTTTTCAGCAGCATTCACAGAAAATGTGGTTAAGGTTCATAGTGGGTACATGTGTTAAGCATTCAGAGCCCAATCTAACAGGTGCTCCTTATTAATTATTAGCAAATGCAAACTCCACAGGAAACAAACAAGGACAGGGTGCAAAAGGTATACTATACTGAAAAAATCCTATCTGAGATCACCCTAAAAATTAAACTTTTAATAATATCTTTAAAAAATCTCACCCAAACCACCAACTTATATCAGAGAGTGCAGATGAGTAAAAGAAAAATAAAGATCTCTACTGGGAGACTGTTCCACATAGCCACTACTCCCACTGTAAAGTAAATCTTCCATACATTAAGTAAGACTTTATTATATTAAATAACAGTACAAGTCTCAGGGGTCCTGTGGACCTCAAGGTTCTTTTGGTGGGAGGCTGTTCCGCATATCCACCACCCTCTAATTAAAGTAAGTCTTCATTACAGATAAGCAAGGATTATATTATGTTTTAGAGCAGTTTAGATTGCAGACACTGTGTGTGTGCGCTACTTGCCCACCTCCATCTCCTGTATTTTTTCTGTGCAGCAGGACACTATGTCAGGCATGAGCCAGAGCCCTACAGACCGCAAGGTGTGGCCACCCCTTTAAGAAGCCTGGCTGGACTTGAACTCACTGCTGTGTTGTCACCTAGTTCAGTTATGGACTGAATCCCACATCCCTCACATGGCCTCATCAACAGGCTTTAAGGGTCAGCCTCACCTCCAGCCCGGTGTCTTGTTGTATGTTTTTTTCTGCTGGATGTGCTGTAATTCTATCCTTGATTGCCTGGACTTTGACCTCTGCTTTGATACACCGTTTGTGATCCCTGTCTGCCGGCCCTGACCTCTGCATTACATTTGACTCTGTTTTTGGATACCCCTGCCTATATCGCGTACCTGATGTAGCAGACCCCGTCTGAATGATGGCCAAAACTTTACTGATGATTTTTAAAAGCTTTATTGTAAACTTTCCTTTAACTCCAAAAATTCACCGTAAGAGCTAAACAAAATACAAATAATATACATTAATAACGTATCCATAAATTATCTATCTTTTGCATATTACTAATACAAAGTGAAAAATATACAGACCTTATGCCTTTTCAGGGGGTTTGCTAAACAACCTTGTATATGAGGATGGACTCTGATAACACTTGTTGATATGCTGGCTCCCTTGTATTACTGTTATGACCAGTATGACTGTTATGACCAGTATATCCCAAGACCATTTCCTTCTGAGTAACAGTCCTACCCCAAACACCTTCCCACTGCAACATGGACAGAGTAAACCTTATCCATATTTAAACCTACAAAAATTATGAAAACATGCACATAAAAAATTATAACATAAATGACAGTTGAGTCTGTGACACCTGAGTTTTCCTGTGCACACTCTCACTTCTCAAGTGATTTCTCCATCCTGTCACTTTGAGGAATGTTATTTTGCAAGGACGTGCGCTCCTGCAACTGGGCTCCAACTCCTGTTATATCCTTACACCCTATCCTTACACGCTATGTCACATACTGACCTCACCTCCTCCCCACTCCCTGTCAGCATGGTCTCTGCATCTGCCAAGAAATCAGTGGAGAAAAGAAAATAGCTGGACAAGGTAAGTGAGCAGGTGGGGGCAGATAAAAGAGGGGGTTGGGTATAGGGACACAGCGGAGATGGGGGGGACAGAGAGATGTGTTTTTAGCCCCCCGATTTTTGTTTCCAAATGCAAACAAATATATTTTCATCCGAAACGAAATTCATTGCCCGAAAACAAAGTAGTAAAAAATGAAACAGAAAATTTGTCAAAAAATTATTTTGGACCTTGTGCACAATGTCCAGTAAATAGAGGTAAAATGTCAAATTAAGTACCGTGATTTTTTTTTTTTAATCAAATTGGCGATGTTAGGAATATTGCATTTTATATAGGGAAATGTTAACAAATGTAGGAAATAACTACTTAGCATTGTATATGTGTATTGCAGAAAAAATATTTTTGTATTGTGTTCTAGTATCATTAAAAAATATGATGTGTCTTAAATATGAAATGTCTTGATTAAGCATTAATTATGGCCCAAAACACCTTAGGTGTTTATCACCATGTCTCCCTTCTGGGCTGTGTACTCTTACTGCCATATACTATTTGGTGGATTGTAATAATAAAAAAGCAATTTTCTATATTCAATGGAGTTTGGGCCTTTATTCATCGGCTTCCTGCTGTTTGTGTTGTGTACTGATTTTAGTGAGACTCCATGGAGACCTCAGGGAGTGGGGTTGACCTGAATGCTGCAGTTTATATTTCATTGTTAGGAATGACAACATAATATTGCATTTTATAGTGGGAAATCTAGAGGAAATGTTAAAAATGTAGGAAACAACTATTTTGCGTCATATATGTATATTGCATACAAACAATTTACTATTGTGTGTTCTTGTATCGTTTACAAATGGCAGGATATATTTTAAAAGCTTTTAATTGATCAATAATACATGAACACCAAGGACAGCAGAAGCCATACTTAAAAATAAAGGGTCAATTAAAGTGATAGGTGAAATCAACACAAACTAAATAACCCAGAAAATAACCTAAACACAGACCAATATATATATAAAGGTTTCATAAACAAATAGGAACACATTTTGAATGGACACTAATCAATATACTGTGTTCATATGCCACTGAGGGCTGAGTTCAAAAATCCAACCAATGGTCAAGAAACAAAGATGCTTGGATAATGGGAAAGTGCTCAATATGTAGCCTTAGGTTGTTGACCATAGTACCTTTTCTTCTTTTGCACCAACAGTAGCTTAACATCTTCATTTCTTCAAAAGTGCAGCTATTTAAAATAATAACAATATGAAAAAGATGATAGCTACCTAAATGGAGGGAGAGAAATAAAGTAATAAAGCGAGAGAGAGAGAATAAAAAGCCATTATTCATTCTGTGTGAAAACATTCAAAACAATATTGCCAGAAAGACACATGAGAGACAAATAAAATAATTTGTATGTCACTTTAGCGCAAAAAGTAAAAGTACATACAAAGACAAATCACAGTGTTAACATTCCATTTCTAACCACTATAAATTGGTAAGTCTTTTCTGAAAGGTATCTTCAATTGTTTTTGTTTAACATCCCCTAAGGAGCCTTGCAAATTGTCTAACTAGTAGACTCAGTGTCCATTGATTATAATGTATTGTGACACAGTTTACCTGGCTTTAAAAATGATGTCCCTCAGGAGGTAAACCGTTTACAAACAGAAGGGAAAAAAGTGTGTACATTTATAGTGGTTTTATTTCTTTATTGGCAAACTATTGGCCTTAATTTGTTCAGTGCCAAGTGGTTACATTAATGTTACTGAAAATTAAATATTGAACTCAAAATGTGTACATAAGCATTGACAGCACATTTATATATATATATATATATATATATATATATATATATATATGAATTTATTAACTTTTTGTTATCATAAGCTAAATTCAATCATGTAAAAAATAGAAATAATCCATTTCTATTTCATATGTTTACGATTTAGAGTGATGTCTTGACATACTAACCCTATATCGAAGCTCTCAATTCCTTATTTTCCTGCAGTGACAACGTACCAGCCAAATGAATGAAAAACCTAATTGAAGATGTCATTTATTTGATAGAAAATGCAAACTTTCCAATTTCCTGCTGTCTGGTTCCACATTAGTCTTGTCACTGAAAGAAAAAAAGGAAACGTATAAATGGATGGTTAACACTTTAAATACACAAGGGTCAACTCCCCCTTTACAGAGTTAATTTTCATTTAAGTACATATTAAAGAAGGTCCATAGTTTGCATCAGATCAGATAACGTCATTATTTTTATAATGCTTATGGGATTTTCACACTAAACCATTTTTTTGGTGAGACGACACTTTTAAATTGCTAATGTGTATGTGCAGGATGAAGGAACAGCCCTATTGAAGCCCCCAAAAGGCCCTGAAAAATGCATAGTTAAAGTGAGGAGATTTCTCACTAATTTCCCTAAATATATTATTGATGGTCTGTATGGCCCTTCTTACAAGAAAAGATTATAGGGGTTGGCATTTTTATATAAAATATCTATTGTTATATAAAGCCATTGCAATATGTATCATATTAGAATTGTGATATCTGAATTTACACCAGAGAGGAAAATTGAGACCCATTGATCCATATTGTCAATATCCAATCACAAAAAAAGTTTTTTTTGGACAAAATTAGAGCACCTGAAAGGATATGTAAACGGTATCATGACATATTTAATTGTATCCATAACCTGTTATACATAACAGCACTTTTTACACTAATACCATTATAAGTCAAGTGAAATTATAGAGGTATGGTTACAATATAGTACAAAAATATACTTGATGTTATGTATGGAGATTGATTTAGATGTAAAGTGTAAAAAAAAAAGTGGTCTCTTCAATATTGCAATCAGTGAAATGTTCTCGCTGATAGTCATAAGGCGATTTTACAAACATTGTACTACAATCACGTTTTGATTTGAATTGATGGGATGGATTTGAATGACAGAAAAACTAAAGCAGTAATTGACGACCTCTACTGAACAGTAGACTATTGTAACGGCTGAGGATAGTCTGTAGCCAAGGATCCACAGTGCAAAACCCGTGCACGAACCAGAGGCAGGCGAAATGATACTGGTGAAGTTCGGATAAACGTGAGACGAAGCCGAGGTCTAGGATTGGAGAAGTCAGGATAACCGTGGTACAAAGCCGAAGTCAAGGATTGGAAAAATCAGGATAACCGTGGTACAAAGCCGGAGTCAGAACTGGAGCAAACACAAAACCGCAACTGAGCCCAGAGAAACAAAGCATGAAACTCTTTGACAGGCAGTGAGTGGACAGCTAAGGAGCCCTCAAATAGCCCCAGGCAGATAACTGCGCCTCAAACTATTAGCATAAATAAACAGAGAAAATGTCCGGCTATCTTAGTGGTGGCGTGCGCATGCGTGAGGGTCTCGTCCGGCAGCCTCTGCGGGAGGCTGCTATGGCTGTAGCAGCTGCAGGTAAGTTTTTAGCTGTTACAACTATTTGTAACCACTGAGCTGCAATACAATATTCTTGTTTTTGGGAAACATTGGAAATTAACGCCCGAAAGAGCGTTACTCCATTTAAATCTGCCAAATAATGAGAAAAAAAATATAATATTCCTTCTCCATTTACTTACGGCAACTAAAATAGAGATTGCCAGAAATTGGAGATCTTCGGACCCAATTTTGTGGACCAAAATAAAATCTCAGTTATTATATCAATGCCGTATGGAAAAAGGAATATTAGTTCAATCTTTTTGGAATCCTGAAAGGTATAAATCATGGGAGGAATGGATAGACCTTGTGATTGATGGCAAACTAGATCCATAAAATGAAAATTATCCACTTAAGATAACTCCCTAATAATCACACTTTGAGCTCTTCTATTAAATTTAGTAAAGACAGATAGAATCAACTGTAAGTTTTTGTATGTCTATGTGATGTAATATTTTTGTTGTCCATTATATGCAGAAGAGATAATTGTCTATTTTTTATAAGTATAATATTTTTGATATTAAGCTGTTAAGACGATTAGAATTTAAATTGTTATGTACCAACCTGCATTCTATGTTTAAAAATAAACATATAAATAAACAAAAAAAAAAAAAAAAAAAATTCTGTTGATTATTTTCCTGTATTAATGTGGAGGCAATACTGTGAAATCTTGACATTGGGGTCTATTCACTAAAAGGATAGTTGTCAGAAGAGTTTGCAGAGTTATGTTTCAGCTGCTTCACTTCACTATACTTTATGAAGGGCCAACCCCACTGAACTACTCTCTGTTAAAGGAAGAGCTTGACTGTCTTTGTATGGAATTCTTTGTAGAACTATTTATTTAGTTTCCTAGAGGGATATACTTCATACTCATATCCATCATTATGTTAATAAATGTGTTATTCCACCTACTTTGATACATTTACAACAGCATTAGAAACTAGACTTGTGCATTCATATTGGTCTGAACTATTGTGTCCGTTTGTACAAATCTCTGATAATGATGTGGGTCCCGATGAAACAAACAAATGGCAAAAACCTCTGAAATGTAATTAATGTAATGTAAATTTGTTCATTTGTTTGCCTACTATAGATGAGTCATCTCTTACATATTTTCTGGGAAGTTGACAGTAAAAACAAAATGTTACTGTTAATGTTTTCTGGGGTCAGGCTGGCTTAAACAAGCTATGGTAAGCAGCTTTGGCAGGATTTACAGAAAATGTGGCCAAGGTTCAAAGTAGGTACTTGTCCAACTTTGTGGTAGTATTTTTTTTTGTCTCCCCCACACATACAAATTTTACTTCAGTTATAGATTGACAGCTCCTGGTAAACAACACCTCAATCCATGTTCAGCAACATCTCATGAGTACAGTGATATGCATGGGTTTATTGGGTTGTTGGGTGGTAAAAGGAAGAATTTTGAATCTGGTCAGTCTGTGCCCATGTCCAATTTGGGACATCTTTGAACCTGGCCAATTCGATTTATCCAATCAAATCATAATTGTTTTAAAAAAAACTAGACACCCCATGGGCATTTAAAATAGTAGTATTTTAACTCTTTCCATGTAAGGATATTTGTAAAATATATAGTGCTATATTTAGGACTTGCTCATACAAAAAAGTTTCGTCAAAACTGGATAGTTCCCCTGTGCCTGGCACATCATCTGTCGTCATGGGGTTAAGCCACAAGGAAAAGCAAGCTTTGAAATCTATCATGTTTAGATCAGCGGATAAAGGGGGAGCTCTGGTGGTATTAAGTATAACAGACTATGTACAAAAATGTGTTCATCAGTTATCCAAAAGCCAGTACTACACCTCATTGGAAAGTGGTTTTACTGATGGCTACATGAGGATTGTGATTGGCTCATTCTGATGAGGATCAGATTCAGTGCTGGCTGTTCGGAATAATCAAATTGCTTTTTTATTTTTATTTTTACATCCAAACCCAAAGACTGCAATTTATTATTAAATCTTCTATAGGGGACAGTGTTAAATGCCTCACTAAAATCTAGACAGGCGAAATCAACAGCTCCTCCCTGGTCTATTTTCTTAGTTACCCAGTCAAAAAAAAGTTTATTTGACAGGATCTTTCTGTAGTAAACAACATCATTACATTTTTAGATTGCTAATCAAGAGATTATTAAAGTTGATATGAAAATGTTATCTGTTTTAGTCAATTAATCAACATTTCATTGCTTCATCATTCCATAACATCCATGATCAAAAAATAACTGCTTTTCTATTAAAAATAATTGCATCAATTACAGCAGCAAGGAAGTCACCCTTATCATGCAATAAATGTAACAAATATTTTCAACAAATCAGGAAAGGCTGAGTTAAAACAATGTTTCTATCAGTGGCAATAATATGAACTGAACTATCATAAAACTATACAAAACTATAAAATAAATCACACTTTATTCTGGGTACAACTAATCAATGTTTTGGACCATAATCTGGTCCTTTGTTAAGATAAACATACCTGTTCCCTATTTTCTCTGTTATATCTGCTATACCATTAATGAAAATGTCATTAACTCTGCATTGATTCCCTTGTGCCAATTAGCCTATATGAGCTCAAAAATGATGTGTCAAATTAGGTGTGGACTCATTCTATTTCACCTGAATTTCTTACTTGTTACCAGCATAATATCACACATAATATTTATGTGTGATTTTGACAGCACCCTGGCACTTTAAACCTCTACTATATTTTTAAGATGAGTGAACCCTTGCAAAATTTTATATATACAAATATACACACACATATATTACACAAATGGATATGGTTAGTCGTGAACAAAAGAAGTGTCTTTAATGCTAATTTTAGAATACAATCATATACAGATAATGTAATACAAGACTAGCTAACACCTGGATTTAACTACTCAGCTACCACATTAGCAGCAGCCTCTTGCTGCACTTAGTTGGTGCCATTAGAACTATATCACATGGGTTAAAGGTTTATTTAGTGTGCTGAATACTCAGGAAGTGGTGCTCTGTCTACTGAACAAGGTGAGATGTTTCCGTTCTGGTGGTCAGTCACTCAAGAAAGGGAATCCTCTTACTCTCTGGACAATTCCCATCCAAGAGGACAAACTGTGCTGGCTTTTTTGAACTTTCCAAGACACCGTAGTCTCTTTCTGTTGGTGGGAAGTGTGGTTGAGCAGAGAAGCTTCTGAAGTTACCTGAAATTTTAGTGTGCTGCAAAAACTTCAGCTGGATAGTTATCACCAGCTTCCAAGGACTTACCCCATTTTTTGCTTATACCTTTTTATTATTGGATTATACTACTGCTTTTTTGTAATGTTATCTAGAAAATCTGGATGCTTTATTTCCTGTGATCATATCTATGAAATATCCCTCATAATCTCCCATCTAGACTACTGCAACAACCTGCTTACTGGCCTCCCTCTCTCCCAACTATTCCCTCTTCAATCTGTGCTCAATGCATCTGCCAGGCTAATCTATCTCACCCGACGGTCTGCATCTGCCGCCCGTCTCTGCGAGTCCCTCCACTGGCTCCCCATCCATAGCAGAATTAAATTCAACATACTCACTCTATCCTACAAAGCCCTCACTAACACCACTCCCCTCTACCTATCCTCCCTCATCAGCAAATATACTCCAGCCCGTCCGTTATCTGTAAAATTTTTACCTTGTACAGTGCTGCGGAATCTGTCGTCGCTTTATAAAAAATGCCAAAGAGGACTGAAAAAACGCCAAACAGAAAAACGCCAAGTGGATATGGCATTGTGCGATTTCCTATTGAAGAACAGCTAACATCTGGCCGCAGCGTTTTTTCACTAAGAAAACGCCGTGTGGCTGAATTGGCGTTTTTATGGACGTTTTTAGCAAAAAAAACCCAAGTGGAAACGGAGCCTAAAGTGAAAAAGTTCTGACATGATTTATCTTTTGTCTCTTTAACATCACAAGAACCTGGCATTTTAACAGGGGTTTGTAGACTTTTTATATCCACTGTATTTTAATAATGTCTATAGATTATTAGGAAGATTTTTCATAGATGCAAATAATGTCCAACTTCAGAAAAAAAATACTTAATTCCAGGTAAAAATTCCTTTTCACATCATTGCCATTATCATAGGTTATAAGCTGCAGTCTCATAAGCCATCATATAAGATAATTAAATATAATATTTACCCAATACAGGGATAAACTCTTCTATATCAAAGCAGACAAAATTCACCTCTATCCAGAATAATAAAACACCATTATACCCTTGACTAGTGTATCTCTAGAGGAGAATACCTTCTCAATTAAAATTGGTTCCAATGGCCTTGCAGTGTAACAACTTGTGGAAAGTACATTTGTAGAAATCAGTAGTTTCTACTCCTGTCAGGCGAGACCTCATTATCACTAGCAGCTGGGCCTTGTTACCTGGATTACCCTGCCTATATAAACCTGCCCTTCAGTCAGGGCCTTTGCATTAATTTATTTGGACCACTTTGCTCTAGCCCTTGACCTGACCCAGTATTGTTTCTGCCTTGTGCGCTGCCATTGGGCTTCCTGCCGTGTGCCCCTCCAGTGGGCTTCCTGCCGTGTGCCCCTCCAGTGGGCTTCCTGCAGTGTGCCCCACCAGTGGGCTTCCTGCCAAGAGACTTATTACCTGTACTTATTTGTCCTGCCAGTTTCCTCAATACAGACTATATTCTAGTATTCTGCCTGTGGTGAATTTCTTTGCGCCTATCTGTATCATCCCACAGTTATTATGCATTGTGGTTTACAGACAGAACCCCAAGTATCCCCTGTGACTGGGCTCCTACCCGACCTGTTTACCTGGTTTGTGGCAACTTCCTAATATTTCTCATTTAAATTAAAAACTGTTTAAAACATTGATGTGGTGTAGGCCTACCACTTCATTGTCTGGCTTAGTAGTAGGGATGCACCGAAATGAATTCTGGACTGAAACTGAAAATGCAGCATTTACCTGGCCGAAACCGAATATAACCCCCCCACACCATAAAAAAAAATCTAACACTGTTATTTAAAGTAAGTAACACACCAAAATAGGACAAAACAATTAAATAACAATATTATATATATATATGATTGTTAATAGCAATCACATTCCTATCATGC
>VKOC01018088.1:0-22130 GCA_009364415.1 Spea multiplicata
CAAACTGCTAACAGCAATCACACTCCTATCAATCCAAGGCAGCCAGTACATGCTGGGACCTGGGGATGATAGTAGTGGGATTACAGCCTCCCTATGCCATGCTACAACCCCCACCCCCCTTACACATCCATGCTATCACACACACACTCATTCACAAACATTTAAATACTCATTCATTCCATTAATCACACATACTTCACACATTAAACAAACATCAATCACACATCAATCACACATCAAAAACCCTCCCCCACCCCCTTACCTGAACTGCAGATCTCTCACTCGAAGACTTCTGCAGGGGACCGGCTGTACGAGCAACTTCTCTGGCCCCGCACCCAGAGGAAGGAGGGGGGAGATAGAGTTCTGTGAGGAAGCTGCAAGCTTCCTATCCTCCTGCTTCTAACAGAAGAGACGCTGCTCGCGACCGATAAGCAGCATGGCCCCAGCAGACATTTTTTTGGGGGGTCTGATTAGAAGACGACCCCGATTAGAAGACGAGGGGTATTTTTCAGAGCATTTGCTAGAAAACACATTAGCCTTCAGTAGATATATCCGAATACATATTGTGATTTCATTGGATGTATCTGTTGTTGGATCAGTTGTGATCTTGGTCAACATCGTTTATTGACAAGGCATAATACAAGAAGGCAATATCGAGGTCAGAACAATCAAGTATGACAAGCGTTACAGAGCAAGTCAGGAGCAGCCGGAGAAGTACAAACTGCTAGGAGGAAGGACATGTAGTAGAAACCCGGTATGGCAAAAACATTCATAGAGAGGACCGAGTAGGTCCACCAGGAACATGTGTGTAAATACGGTAGTAAGCCGACAAAATCACGGTGTGTCACACAGTAGTAGTACATGTAATGAAACGACTGATGTATCTGACAATGGAAATGCCAATAAACAATAAGAAAAAAAAGAAAACAAAATAAAACCATAAAAATTAACAGAAAAGTGCTCCAAGGGTAATGCATTGAACTACACATGACAAATGAGCCACCGGAGATGCACAGGGGCTGGAAGTTAGAGTAATCAGGGTCCCCAAGGCGACCAAAGTCTCCTCACCAATCGAACAGGAGCAGAACGTGACCATCACGGGAGATACAAATCGAGCAATCGGGGAGAGGAGACAAAAGTGGCCCACGGTAGCCACTTGAGACCGTTGGTGTATTCACGGCCATGGGCAGAAGCCACCAGATCTTCCATATGGGAGATAATATTGACACGGGCAACCCAAGCTGAAACCGGGGGAGGACCCGGTACTTTCCAGAAACGGGGTATGATGGCTTTGGCTGCATGGATCAGGTGAATGGCCAATGATTTCTTATAAGAGGTGAACGATGCCTGAGTGTAATAAACCCTGAGGCGAGAAGTCAAAATCTGGGTCAATAATATCGCGAATAACTTTAACCACAGCAAGCCAGAACGGGCGAATGTGAGCGCAATCCCACCAGATATGCCTATAGGTGCCATCCGCAGCCCCACACCTCCAACAAAGGGGCGAGACCTGAGGAAGAAAGCGATGTAATTCGGCCGGGACTCTATACCAACGGGTCAATAATTTATAGTTACATTCCTGCACCCAACTAGAGATCGCCCCCCTGTGGGTGAACAGGAGTATCTTGTCCCAGTCAGCGTCGGTCATAGAGGTCTGCAGGTCCCTTTCCCATAGGCTAAAGTAAAAAGGCTTAGTAGTCCCATACGCCTCCTGAAGCATAGCATAGAGTGTGGATAATAAGTGAGCAGGCTCAGTACCTGCCAAGCATAACTGTTCGAACCCCAGCAGTGGCCTGGTGAGTTGAGTGTCAGGTAACAAGGAAGAAACATAATGTTTGATCCCGTGATATGTAAAAGCCACATGGAAGGACGGCGTAACCGGGTGTAGAAGGTCTCTAAGAGACCGGAATGCGCCCGCCTGTAGTACGTGACACAGCCGCAGGGGACCGGAGCGCACAGAGGTAAATGATCTCACCATGTCGGCAGTGAAATGTATGGGCAAATCTGGATTGTGTGTCAATGGGAGAAGTGGACCCGGCACCGTGGTAAGTAGACCCCCCTTCGACACCCTCTTGAAAACCCTCAGAGTGGCCGCGATAGTGGGGTGGGAAGTATGGGAAAGGCACCTGGGGCCAACAGGGAGCCAAGGGGCCACTGAGATATCACAGGTAAAGAAGACATTTTCCAGGTGAACCCAAAGCTTGGGGGCCCCCAAAGACCACTCCACCACTCTCCTTAAGTGGGACGCTAGCCAATACCATTCCAGATTGGGGAGGGCCATACCCCCCTCAATTTGGAGCGAGACAAGTGCGTAAAAGACAGCCTAGGCGTCCCCTCTCCCCATACATACCGCGTAAAGACCCTCTGGCAGGCTCGAAAGGAACTCCTAGGTAAAAACACAGGCAGGCACTGAAAAAGATATAAAAATCTCGGCAGAATATTCATTTTAAGGAGAGCTATGCGCCCAAACCAGGAGATGTGGGGTACCGACCATCTGCGCAGATCTTGGATCACCGTAGTCAAAAGGGCAGAGAAATTGAGCTTAATAATTTGGGAGAGGTCAGCCGGAAGACAGAGACCTAAATACTTAAAGGCCGTGTCTTGCCATTTGAAAGGAAAGGAGCGAGCCATAGCCGACCGCAGGGCAGCAGGGATATTTATACCTAAAATTTCGGATTTTTGCAGATTAATTTGGTAATTGGACAAGGCGGTAAATCGGGTCAGTTCCGAAACAACCTGTGCCAGAGAGAAATGAGGGTTGGTTAACATGCACAACATGTCATCTGCATAAATAGCAATTTTATGAGATGTGTTTGCAATGGTTAAGCCTGTGATCAAATCATTATCGCGTATCGCCTGAGCCAGGGGTTCCATAGCTAGGATAAACAGTAGTGGGGAGAGGGGGCAACCCTGTCGCGTACCGTTCCGGAGAAGCAAAGCATCCGAGAGGATGCCATTGACTTTTATGCGTGCAGACGGCTCGGTGTATAGAGCAGTGAGTTGGTTAAGGAAAGGACCATGAATACCCAATTTAGTCAGGACCCGGAATAGAAAGGGCCAGGACACCCTATCAAACGCCTTTTCGGCGTCCATAGAGACCAAGGCGTATGGAATGTTATGTGTGTGAGCGTATGCGATGAGGTTAAGTGCGCGAATGGAGTTGTCCCTGGCCTCTCTCCCAGGCACGAAACCGACCTGATCCTTGTGGATAAGGGAGGGGATATAACGTTGTAGGCGTAGTGCCATTACCTTAGCCAATAGTTTGATGTCGGCATTTATCAAGGATATAGGACGATAACTAGCACACAACTCAGGATCCTTACCCGGTTTAGGTATGACCGAAATGTGCGCGACGTTGGACTGGTGATCAAGGGGTGCCCCAGCGGCCAGGGTGTTGAACAAAGTAACCAAATGTGGGCCCAGAACAGGAAAAAATTTACGATAATACCCAGTGGTGAAACCATCTGGGCCGGGACATTTGCCACGGGGGGTTAGTTTAAGGGCAGTCAGGACCTCCTCCCCAGTCACGGGGGAATTTAAGAAATCGAGCGCGTCCCCGTCTAGCCTCCGAGGCAGGAATTTCTGCAAATAATCATCAATACTTTGTAGGTGGGCCGGGGAACCAGCTGACGGGGGGCTAATATTGTAAAGCGAGTTGTAATAAGAATGGAAGCACTTAGCAATTCCGTGAGATTCATAATAAACAGAGCCACCCGAAGACCTAATTTTAGGAATATAAGAAGAGGCCCGTTGTACATGTAAAGCCCTAGCCAGCCCTAGCCAGCAGTTTGCCCGGTTTGTCGCTTCGTGGCATCGTCTAGGAGAGAGGCCAGTTGATCTCGCAACGTGTGTAATTGAGTCAAAACCTCCGGGGCAAGCGTAAATTTGTCGGATTGTTCAAGGTGGTGAAGCTTACGCGTGAGATCCAGAATAGCAGCCAATTTTAATCGTTTAATCGTAGAGCCCAATTTAATCAAATGACCACGAATAACTGGCTTGTGGGCTTCCCAAATTAAGGGAAAAGGCAACTCCTCCGTAATGTTATCCCTAAAATAATTGTGAAGGTGTGTCATGAGCTCTGAGACGTGGTGGGGATTATCAATCAAATTGTCGTTGAGCCTCCAACACCAATGTCGGGGCCCGGGAGCACTGAGGCGCAATGTGAAGTGAGTGGGGGCATGGTCGCTAAGTGTTTGTAAGCCAATTTCAGAGGAATGTAAATGTAAGAGGTGAAAGTGCGAGAGGAATAGACTATCAATCCGTGTGTACCTGTCGTGGACGTGGGAATAGTAAGTGTAATCATTAGTTGTTGGGTGCTGCGATCTCCAGGTATCAATCAGTTGGTGTAGGTGCAGTGCCCGTTTAACCTTTTTAATGCTGGAGTAGGGGATGGATGAGGTGTGAGTGGAGGAGTCCCTGTGCGGGTCTAAAATCATATTAAGGTCACCCCCAAAAACATTGATGCCCTCCTGAAAGGAGCCAAATCTATTCAGCATCTTGCATAAGAAGGAGGTCTGGTTACGATTAGGGGCGTAGACATTGCCCAATGTAACTTTATGATTACCAAAATAACATTTCAGAAATATGGCCCTTCCCTCGGGGTCCCTCCAAATATCCAGAAGCTTAAATGGAAGGGATTTATGAATGAGAATGGCAACCCCTTTCGTCTTTGAATCAGGAGCACTTGCCAAAAAGGCATGTTGGAAATATTTATTCGTGAGTCGGAACTCATTAGTAGACCTAAAATGTGTTTCCTGTAGGAAGGCAACGTGGGATTTCAGGTGTTGCAAAGTGTAGAGGACTTTTGAACGCTGTTGGGGCTTATTCAAACCTCTAACATTAAGTGAGGTAAATTTAATTAGATCAATGGCCATAAGGAGGATATCTGCAGGAACCCCGCTGAGACAATGCCACCCTTGGAGCTATAAAAATAAAACCATAATGAAATGAAACTGGAGAAATGCGAAACAGAACGTAAATCAACAACAAAAACAGCACATAACAATGCGAGATGCCGTAGCATCGAGTATTGAGCCAGATGACCTTAGAGAAGGTCAAAACCCGGTACCTGAACCCAAAGGGAGGGTCAAGTAAGTAGGCTTGGGGGGAGAGTGAAATATCGGTAATGTATAGAAAAAGAGAGGGCAGAGAATAACGTATCCCGCTCCATCGGGCCTTAAAGGGAGCGGTCATACACTCATGGGGACATAGAGGTGTGCGCCCCACAGGGGAAAGCAATGAAGTGTGTGTCCGCCGGCATAGGGCGCCTATGTCAGGCAGGACTGGCGAGAGCCAGGTATGAAGATATGTGCGAGTGTAGTGCGAAAGAAAAAAATGGAAACCAGAATCAAAGGAAGGTAAGTGGACACAATAAAAATAAATACCCTATTCACCAAGGGTGAGGCGACTCTGCATAGCGTCCGTAATCTGGGACCTGAGTTCGATCAAAACCGGCGAACCGGTGCAATGTCCGCAGGGCAGAGAATAAACGAACCCATCGCACGTGTGGCCTCGCTCATGGAGTGTCCTGTGGCTTGTGCCGCTTCCTTCGTTGTGGTCTTGGAGACCAGTCCTGAGACGGATCCAAAAGGGTCGCTGGTGTAGAAAAGGTCGGTTCCCAGTCGGTGACTTCACAGTCGGGGAGGCCGAGGGCTTCAGTGAATGAAGGAACGTCGGTGACATGGCGTACAATATGCGTTGCATTACCCCGGCGAACCAGCAAGGCAAACGGGAAGCCCCATTGATAAGGGATGTTCGCCGCCCGTAAAGCTTGCGTGACAGGTCGAAGCATCCTTCGGGCTTGCAGTGTTAGGGGCGACAGATCCTGGTAAAGGGCAATGGAGTGAGACTCCCAGGAACAGGCCGCATTGTTTCTGTATGCACGCATAATGTCCTCTTTCAGGGGATAGCTTTGTAAACAACAGATTATATCTCGGGGTGGCGCCGTGCCCGAGGGTCTCTGTCGGAGGGCCCTGTGTGCTCGATCGAAGTGGATGGCGGTGTCGGCCGGCCGGTGAAGGATCTTATTGAATATGAGTTGCAGGGTCGGGGCAATATCGTCGTAAACAACCGATTCTGGCAAATCACGTACCCTTATGTTGTTTCGGAGGCTCCTGTTGTCCAGATCGTCCAGTCGTCTCGTGAGCTGCACCAGAGTATCAGCCTGGTCTCGCAGCCTGGAGGTAAGGGAGTCCACCGTGCGGCAGATCTTCGGCTAAGTGTCTTCCAAGGAGGCCACGCGGTCCCCAACATGGCGGATATCTGCCTGTATTGCGGAGAGACTCGCGTGTATGCCCTGCGTAGCGTGGTCTATGATCGCCGTGATGTCTGCTTTCGAAGGCAGGGAGGCGAGCTTGTCGTGCCATAGTCGGTCCGCCGAGGGAGCTCGAGGCGGCCGTCGAGCATGTTGATCCTCCACATCTGCTTCGCTAGCAGGACTTGGAGGAGAAGATGGCGGCCTATGTGAGGAGCCGCGAGAATCTTGGTCCGACGACGCGTTGAAATAGGAGCGCACGGAGGTAAGTGCTGACTTTTCTTTCGTCCCTGAAGGCTTCGGGGAGTTGAGTTTCGAATGTTTGCCCATTTTGCGGGACCGTGCTGGAAACCAGAGCGAAATTACAGGCACGAGGAGCGGGAGCTACAGGCTTATGCGGCCATCTCAGTCGCAGGTCGACCACGCCCCCCCGATCAGTTGTGATCTTAAACACATAACACATTTATAAGCCTTTTAGATGGTATGCTGTAGATAAAGCATTAATCCATCTGATTGATATTTTAATGACGCAATCCCCTAGTTCCCTCAAAAGAAAACTTAACAAAACCATAGCTCTTGTGGACTCTGGGAGCGATATTTCCTTAGTGACAAGCAGTCTCATTCAGCCGTCTCAGTTGCTCCCAGGTAAGAAGGTTGGGATACTCTGTGGACATGGCTGTACTATATCATACCCTACTACCTCTGTAAACATAGGCTATGTAGTCCAAACATTACCAGTAGTGGCTGCAGTGGTACCTTAATTACCCCATCCCCTTATTCTTGGATGCAATTTTTCCGGCGTTTCAAAGCTTAATTCAAACCCAGTGTGAATCTATAGGGGAGAACCCGTTTTGTGTTTTCCCATTTGCACACCCAGATTTGTTTTGTAAAAGGCGCAAGACGAGACGTGAGAGAAGGGAAGATAAGCATAGGGGTACTAGGAACTTACAAATGGCTTTGGTAAATGAAGGTGTGGCCTTACAAGATCCGAGCACTAGTTCCAACCCTTCAACCGAAATACTGATTGCACCCCAGGGCCAAACCAAAGAACAGGCTAATATTGTGGATATGGACATTGGCAAATGAAGTAGAAGTTAATGGGACTATGGTTGATGGGAAATCCAGAGACAGGTATCCTCATTTTATTCTTAGACATGACCTACTTTATAGAGTGATCAGAGAGGAGGGGCAAGACATTGAACAGCTCTTAGTACCCAGGTCCTTCAGGAGGAAGGTGTTGGAATTGGCCCATTCTCATTTGTTTCGGGGAAACTTAAGGGTAGAATAAACTCAGGAAAGGGTTTTAAGGCGATTATTTTGGCCTGGAGTGTATGAAAAGGTAAAGCGGTACTGTGCCTCATGCCCAGACTGCCAGCTAGCGACCCCAAAACCTCATCTAAGAGCGCCCTAATCCCATTGCCAATTATTGAAATCAATGCATTCTGGTCATATTGGATTATGCTACACGCTACCCAGAAGCTATTCCCCTCCGTAATACTGCCTCCAAAACCATAGTGAAAGAATTGCTTCAAGTATTTTTTCGGGTAGGGTTACCAAAAGAAATTTTAACTGACCAAGGTACCCCTTTTATGTCCCGACTAATGAAAGAGTTGTGTCATTTGTTACAAATAAAAGCTTTGAGGACATCTGTGTACCATCCTCAAAATGATGGATTAGTCGAAAGATTTAATAGGACCCTGAAACACATGTTACGCAAAGTTGTTGATAGAGATGGAAAAAATTGGGACACTCTCCTACCGTACTTACTGCTTGCTATTCGGGAGGTTCCCCAATCTTCTGTAGGGTTTTCACCTTTTGAGCTCCTTTATGGCAGGCATCCAAGAGGTTTAGTAGATATAGTGAAGGAGGAGTGAGGAAGAACAAACGGTACCAGGACAGAATATGATTCAATATGTGGAGCAACTCAAGGGGCGCATTACACAAATTTCTCCCATAGTCAGACAATATCTGGAGGAAGCTCAAAGAAACCAGCAGGTTATTTATAACTGTCAGGCAGCAGTACGATCTTTCCAACCTGGGGACCGAGTGATGGTCCTTGTTCCCACTGCCGAAAGCAAACTCTTGTCTCATTGGCACGGCCCATATGAGATTATTGAACAAGTAGGTCCTGTTAACTATAAAGTTCGACAGCCTGATCGTAGCAAAGTCGAACAGATTTACCATATAAACCTGCTAAAACCTTGGAAGGATAGAGAAAGTAGTATGGTTGCTATAGATAAATACCCAGACCCAGATGTTAGAATATCTGCTGATCTCACCCCTGAAAAGCAAAAGGAAGTTAAAGGAATGATATCAAGACATAAAGATGATTTTTCTAGTATTCCTGGCAGAACTAGTGAAGTCTTCCAAGATATTATCACAGAACCAGGAGTTACAGTAAAAGTAAGGCCCTATCAAATTCCTGAGACAAAAAGGAGTGCAATACAAACAGAAGTAGCAAAAATGTTGGAACTGGGAGTCATTGAGGAATCACATAGCCAATGGTCTAGCCCCATAGTTTTAGTACCTAAGCCAGATGAGTCAGTTTGTTTTTTGCAATGATTTTAGAAAGCTTAATGAATGCTCTAAGTTTGATGCATATCCTATGCCTTGCATTGATTGCATTCTTTGTTTTTCTTTATATGGTACTTTCTCATACCCAGTCAGGGAGAGGACTGAAGCCCCAGATAACAATTCAAAGAAGTGTCTTGAAGTGCAATGACTGGTAGCAAATCTAGGTCATTTTAGAGAAACTTAAATGCCTAGTTTTTACACTCCTGTGTGGTAATATTATGTTGTCTTCTACATTATATTATTCATACTATATTATTAAGAAATGTAATAGAATCTGCAGTAAACTGTATTTATTTTACTGTATTTATTTATAATTACCATATTTATAAGATGACCTTGATTATAAGACAACCCCCCAAAAATTGAATATTAATTTAGGAAAAAAATAAAAAGCCTGATTATAAGGAAAACGTTTTACTAGTAAATATTAATTCATGTAAACTATTTTTTATATTTAATAAAAATTGTTGTTTTTATGTCCTTATATTTGACAACCTGCCCCCAGGCTTGCCACTTTGCCCCCAGAAATGCTTTATACCCCTATATGCCACTCTGCCTCCCTGATATGCCTTTTACCCTCCTATATGTCACTCTGCCCTATGTAATGCCTTTTAACCCCCTATATGCCACTCTGCCTCCAGATGTGCCTTATATGGCTTTAAAAGGCATATCATGGGACAGAGTGGCATATAGGGGGACAATTACACACCCAGACACTAATATACCCACTTACTCACTTACATACCCACTCTGACCCTAACATACCCACTCTGACACTTACTTACCCAGACACTAACATACCCACTCAGACACACTTCCAAACCAAGACACACACTAAAGCAACTAAGGCACTTCACTCACTGTGATGCCTCAGCAGGTGCTTACTGCAGCTCCCACGGGATTACACAATGATGATGTGTGACCCCCCCCCAGAGAAGAGGTAAGTCTACCGGATCCGCCGATGACTTTGGGATGGCACAGTGCCGCCAGGGTCCCATGGATGGGCTGGTCTTGCTTCTGGAGCGCCGCCTGTCACAGAGAAATCAATGATCTCCCCAACCAGCTCTGCTTCCCCGGCAATCCCGGCACGGAGGAGGCGTCCCCCATGCTGAGGGCACGCTAGGCCAGGGAAGGTACGCGCGTAGACAACCTCCACTGCTGCCCGCGCTCATTGATAGACGCCCAGTGTAAGTGCCGGCAGCAGCTGAGGTTACCAGACTGCAGTGCTGCGGGGGATCTGGATCTTAGTCTCATAATCAGACCTCTATTTGAGGTCTGATTAGAAGACGACATCGATTACAAGACGTGGGCTATTTTTCCGAGCATTTGCTCTTATGTCTTATAATCAAGCAAATACAGTATGTTTTATTTGTATTGACATGGAAAATAGTTTTGGTGTAAGAAAAGAGGAGGCCTTTTTCTATAGCTGCCCCAGGGCCCCAAACGTAATCTGGCATATTGATAAGGATATTAATCCTTTTTCTGTCTGGAGAATTTAAAGGTAGGTGACCAAAGAGAGGACATTTATTTTTTTAGGCTACCCTCTCTATCCCACGAGATGGGATTGAAAGGCAGGTGAGAGATATGGTGTGGGTTCCTCCAAAGGGTTAAATCTAACTTCACTCCCCCATACCAACAGCATTGTTATAATTTTTAACCCAATAGTCCACAAGGTATATGAGGTACAAAGTGAGCCTTGTGCCTCCCATAGGGTTTGTTTTATATAACTTTTAACCCTCTATACCCATCCGAGGTTATTTTGTTTTTCCACACAACTCACTACAAATGGGTAGGGGATGAGGGAGGGCAAACAACCTCTCCATCATAGTTGGTAGGGGGCCCACGGGACACCTTTGTATTCTTTCTTTTTGTTTCTAACAATAGTATAATGCTACTACACACGTTCTAAGATAGACACAATTTGTCTAGCTGTTCCACTCTCCTTATTCATTTTGTATCCTGTCTGCACTCTTCAGGTTCCATAACGTACGTTTGTTTTTTTTAAATAAAAAACTGTTGTTGCATTTTAGATGAGAGGTTAATTCCTCAGTGCTCTGGCAAACTATGTCTAAGCACATATAGTACCCAGCTGCACAAAGGATAACAAGGTTACTTAGCTGCAGTTTAGACAATTGGTGCAAAGTAAGTTAAGATTAAAAACCTAATTTCACAGTGCCCTAAAGACATTATTTTATTAAAAAAATCAATGCATACAATAAATTCATTACCCTAAAGCCAACATGAAATAGCTTTGGCTGATTGGAGTTAAAATAGTAAACATGTATCAAGTGTGATGGCAATTCTCCTTACGGCTGTGTGTAGTAAATGATAATGTGCTGTTCTTGTACTGAACATTTTTATAGCACACAGAAGTTGAATGTGGATTTACAACAGTAATATTAATATACAGTATCTCACAAAAGTGAGTACACCCCTCACATTTTTGTAAATATTTTCATGTGACAACACTGAAGAAATGACACTCTGCTACAATTTAAAGTAGTGAGTGTACAGTGTGTATAACAGTGTACATTTGCTGTCCCCTCAAAATAACTCAACACACAGCCATTAATGTCTAAACCTTGGCCATTAATGTCTAAACAAAAGTGAGTACACTCACAAGTGGAAATGTTCAAATTGGGCCCAATTAGCCATTTCCCCTCCCTGGTGTCACGTGACTTGTTAGTGTTACAAGGTCTCAGGTGTGACGGGGGAGCAGGTGTGTTAAATTTGGTGTTATCACTCTCACACTCTCTCATATTGGTCATTGGAAGTTCAACATTGCACCTCATGGCAAAGAACTCTCTGAGGATCTGAAAAAAAGTATTGTTCCTCTACATAAAGATGGCCTATAAGAAGATTGCCAAGACCCTGAAACTGAGCTGTAGCACGGTGGGCAAGACCATAAAGTGGTTTCACAGGACAGGTTCCACTCAGAACAGGCCTCGCCATGGTCGACCAAAGAACCAGCAGCTTTGGAGCCAGGATTTTAAAGATCTATTGGTCGCCAGCCGGTGCTTCCTCTGGCATCAACATCAACTTGGCCTGGATAGACCAATGGCTTCGGTGCCAGGATTGCAGTTTTAAAGGTCCGTAAGAGCGAGTCTGTTGGTCACGGGCAGGGGGCTCCTCTAGCATCAACCAATGAAGGGCAGACATTTGGTCTCCTGGATCCATGAGTTAAAAGTCTGTAAGCACGATTCTATTGGTCGCCAGCAGGGGCCTCTGGCATCAACCAATGAAGGGCAGCTGCCCTGCCCACGACCAATAGAGTCTCTTGTATGCTTGCCATTAGTGTACATTGGGTGTGTTAAAAACTAGAAATTATGAGAAATAAGGTTTAAATCCACCCTGCCGAACACACCACCAGTCTTCCGAATTAAAGCAAAGCTAGCCTAATTTAATATATAATTTATTGTATATAGGTATATGTTTGAAACATTTTTGCAACTGAACTTTTGTTGTACCAAACTTTGTTTAATGTGGGCTAGGCCCACCATACAGATAACTGTATGTAATATGCATCGTGTTGATTTACAAGTATTAAATAATGTAAACTGCACTTTCAGCAGTATTGCACATTTCACATTCCATTAGGCTTTATATTTAAAAAGAGATTGAAGATGTTCCATCTGCGTACCTTCTGCTGGCCTCAGCAGGCTGAAAAAAAATATTGTGCTGGTGTGATCATTCCAACTTTTTATCTAATTATGATTGGTCACAAACTATATTTCTGTTGGTAGGAGGCATCCAAAAATTTATGTAATGAGATTTATTTTGACTAAAAGCAACATATTTTAAACATTTTAAAACTACAATAAACTACACACATCAAAGTATATGGTACTGTCTATGTATGAGATATAATGGATTTATTTTCTGTTCTTCATGATAAAGCAACATGCTGACCATGGCTTAGTCCAGAGTAGGGCTTGGTCCATCTATTTCCTGTAAATTCCACTATTACTATTATTAATTTATATAGCACCATCATATACAGCAGTGCTGTACAATGGGTTAAATAACAACAAAAGTATAAAGAAGCACTCAACTAAAGCAAATAAATACAGGGGGCGGGGCCAGCGCCGATCCAAGATGGCTGCTTGAGACCGCAGCTCTGTTCACCGTCTCGGAACTACTTAAACTTCTTCTAACCTACCGCGACTATGGGGAAATCCAACCGCTCTGCCGGCACTCCTAAGTCCTCTGGCATGCAGGAAAAGCACCTGGCGCCCTCGGTTCAGCACTTTTTCCGGGTTCTCGGGACTCCGACACTCGAGGCCATGCTTCCAAAAATGGCGCCTTCTCCTTCGAGTCAAGCTAGCGAGTGCTCCGACGAAGCCTCGCTGAACCAAGATTTTGCAACCCAGGATCTTCTGGCTGTGGCACCTACGTGGCAGGACGCCCTGAAACAGCTTCTCACCAAGGCGGATTTGGTCTTGGTGATCGATGCCGCTTTGGACCAAGCCTTACATTTTAGGGCTGACCTTGCCTCGATCAAACAAGATGTCCAGCATATAGGCGGCCGTGTTGCCACGCTGGAAGAAGATCAAGTTAAAACCTGTGAAACCGTAGATGCCCTGTCGAACATGTACCGTGATCACTCTGAACTTTTTACTTCTCTTTACCGACAATTGGAAGATTTAGAGGGCGACGCAACAACCTACGCATCAGAGGCTTATCTGAATCGGTTTCAGCCGCCGACGTTCGCAAGACATTACAATCTCTCTTCAACAAGCTCCTGCAGCAACCTGATGACACTATGATACAATTCGATAGGGCCCATCGGGCTCTCCGGCCGAGGGGCCCTCTGTCGGTGTCACCGAGAGATGTGGTATGTTGCCTGCACGAATACTCCGTTAAGGAGGCAGTCTTGAAAGCATGTCGTCTCTCTGGAGACCTGGAATTTGAAGGTGAGCAGCTCTGGATCTTCCAAGATCTATCTCCGATCAGCCCACAAAAACGCCGGGCCCTTAAACTCATCACAGCAGCGTTACGGGAAGCGAATATTCCCTATCAATAGGGCTTCCTGTTTGTGCTCATCGCCTGTAGAGACAAGGATGTCTTCACCCTTCGTCAACACAGCGATCTAGAGACTTTCTTCACTCAACTTGACCTACCTGTAATTTCTCTCCGGAACTGTGAACTTTCTCTGACGGCTCCGAAACCACTCGCCGAACCAGCCAGATCCTGGACAGCTCCGGTGCACCGCAGAAAGAGGATTCGATGAGCAACGGCCGCAGCGGAACAGGCAGGACGATGCCCGTGGGCGGCAGGATTCGACTCCGGCCTCTCCTACTCCACTGCGATCCTTCGCCGAGACCCAAGACATAGATCACCAACGCACTCCAGTCTGGGATCTTCAACTGCCTCACCAGTGAGTGCTGTGTCGCTTTCTACCTCTGAGTCCGTGTCTCCCACACTCGATGGTGTTTGTTGGACATTACGGACATCGCCACTTCTTTTACATTACCTATGTTTTTATATTTTCCGTTTGATTAACCGGTCTACCCAAGTGCGCACGCCATTTCCCATATGGGAAGTTTTTCGTTTTTCTCCAACACTATACACACAAGTATTCTACACGCCACCATGCTGACATAATTTTTTTTACACACTCCATACTGGGTCAGGTCCCCCTACCGCAAATGCGGTGGGCTGGGCCCTTTATGCCCTCATATTACTTTCGGCCATTGCACTCACAATATTTTTCCTTTTATTTTTCTGACATGTTTTTATCGTTTTTCTTTTTAACATATATATCTACACTTAGAGCGGTTCCCACTCATCGGCCGCTATGGCTGCTCTCATGTTTCTGATCCCATGCGCGGAGCCCTAGCCCCACTTTTGTTCCGTAGACGGGGACGTACTGTCTCTTTATTCCCCCATCTTGGGACCTTCTGGGTTCCTCTCTCCTTTGCCCTCCTCGGCAACCCCCCAGAGCCTTCCTGTCTAAGTTTGGACAGTAGATTTGGGCCTGCTTGCAGTCCCCGTGCTCACCCCCATATATTGATACCGCGTCACTACTTGGGATGTTCTCCCTTTTTTCACACCCCACGATACACACATTTCACACTACTTGGTTTACTTGTTTTGTTTTATTGTTTTCTTTGCATGTTCCAGGGGTCCGGTGTCTCTGGCGTTCCATACTCACTGCTCTCCTCCATCTCTGAATGGCATATAACACTCTAAACCTGGTCTCTTTGAACATTAGAGACGTCAATAAACCTCAGCAACGCTCTAAACTCCTAGCGTTTCTACACTCCTTTAAGACACATATTGCCTTCGTGCAGGAAAAGCACTATTCTGCTAATAGGGAATTCCCTCTTTTAAATAGGCACTTTCAACACTCGTTCCTCTTCAGCTCCCCCTCCTCCAAAACCAAGGGGATATCTATCCTCATACATAAGTTCATACGTTTTCAACCCTTGGAGACCTGGAAGGATGACGAGGGTTGGGCTCTATTTGTTAAAGGCTATATGGGCTCTCACAAACTCACACTGGCTAATTTATATGCACCCAATAGTAACCAAGCCCATTTTATCACTTCGATCCTGACTAAGTTGGCTAATTTCCAGGAGGGTATTACCATCTTGGGGGCGACCTTAATATGGTGTTGGACCCTAAAATTGATACATCCTCTGGGAGCTGTCATGTTCCTTTCTCAATCATACGCAAAGTGCTTCACCATTTAAGATTAAACCAATTGATTGATGCATGGAGGACCCTCCATCCAAATGAGAGGGATTACACCTATTTTTCCCCAAGTCACTGTAAATAGATGCCTTTTTTCTTTCACATTTTCACCTGCCGATCCTGCATTCGGCTAGAATTGGTGTAGCCTCTCTTAGTGACCATGCCCCGGTCTTTCTGCAACTTAATCTGTCTGATTTTCCCAAAACTTAATGAAAATCTGCTAAGCAATCCTCAACATGTGTCCCAGTTGTCCTCCCATATTAAGCGCTACTTTGAGGATAATATCACCCCTGACATCTCGCTACCAGTCATATGGGAAGCACATAAGGCAGTCATGAGGGGCCACCTGATAAAGTTGGGTGCCTCCGTTAAGAAACTGAACTACTATTCTGGAACTCACACAACAAATAGCCCGCCTAGAGGCTCAACATAAATTGACCTTGCTCCCTTCTATTCAGGTGGAATTATCGGCTCTTCGGACCCGGTTAGCATCCCTCCTTGATGCTAGAACTAAGCGTAACTTCCTTTTAGTGAGACGCCAGTTCTATGAATTTGCTGACAAACCTGGCAGGCTTCTGGCACTGAGAGAGCGAAAAGGGCACAGAGCTATATCACCCGTATTAGGGACCATGCCAATCAGCTTCATTTTCGCTCGGAAAACAGATAGCTGACTGCTTCAGACAATATTATACCTCCTTGTATAATCTGCCGCGCCCGGGGACCCCCCACACTGACTCAGATGAGGCCACCATTGAATATTTATCAAAATTTATCACCAAAATTTTACTACCTGATGCCAGGGACCTCCTGGACAGCCCAATATCGCTGGCTGAGGTTGCCACGGCCGTCAAAAACTCTCCCGCCGGCAAAAGCCCTGGCCCGGACGGTTTTACCATTTTATACTATAAAAAATTCTTCCCCATTCTAGGCCCACATTTGGTCTCATTCTTTAATGCTATTGCCCAGGGAGCTTCTTTTGCCCCACAATCCCTGACCGCACATATTGTGGTCATCCGTAAGCCTGACAAGAACCTAGATCTGTGCAGTAGCTTTCGCCCTATTTCTTTGATCAACGTCAATCTGAAATTGCTTTCAAAAATTTTGGATAACCGCCTGCAACCTTTTTTACCCTACACTCATCAGGTAGGGTTCATCCCCGGGCACAAGGCCACAGACAACACTTCAAAGTAGTCAACATCATTGCCCAAACCCAACACCGCAAAATCTCGCTGATCGTGGCCTCGATGGACGCCGAGAAGGCATTCGATCGTGTGGAGAATTGGCATTGGACATCACTTCTTGATCTGTATTAAAGCTCTGTACGATTCTCCGAGTGCGCGAGTGACCGTTAATGGCATACTATCCGACCCGTTTACATTGTCGAACAGCACGAGACAGGGTTGTCCTCTCTCCCCCCTTTTGTTTCTTTTGGTGCTTGAGCCCTTTGCGAATGCCGTCCGGGCATACCCGGACATTGCAGGGGCTCAGATAGGACCCCGCTCTCACTTCTTATCGATGTTTGCGGATGACATCCTCTTGACTCTCACCGACCCGGTCCGATCCCTCTCGGCTGTCCTGTCGGAGCTTTCCAGGTTCCAGGAGCTCTCTATTTACAAAATCAACATTTCAAAATCGGAAATTATGGGCTTTCATCTCCCTTCACCAATGAGCCACCAAATACGAGCCTGGTTCCCTTTTTAGTGGAAGGACGATTTTCTTAAGTATCTGGGTCTGCTAATTCCCTCGGACCTCTCCAAGTTGCGCACTCTTCATTTCGAGCCCTTGCTATCTACTCTGGAGTCGGACTTGCGTAAATGGGCTTACCCCCATATATCCTGGTTTGGGAGGGTGGGGGTCATAAAGATGAATCTCCTACCCCGTTTCCTCTACCTGTTACAGACCTTACGCATTACTCTCCTTTTTTCGGCGTTGCCGGAGAACCTTCCTGCGATCTATATGGAAGGGTAGGCCATCGCGCTTGGCGTTTTCATATCTGATTAGGCAGAAGTTGCAGGGGGGGAGGTAGGCCTCCCAAGCTTAGAACTATATTGGCAGGCGTCGCATCTGCGCCGCGTCATCGAATGGTCTGTTAACTCTGTTAAACAATGGGTATCGCTGGAGGACTCCTTCCTGACGTGCCCTATTACTGCGCTGCCTTGGATCCGAGACCCGGCGAGATGCATCACATTTCATGCCCACCCCTTCATTCTCCCTATCCTACGATAGGATCCTGCGAGACGGTACTGTCGCCAGGATCCCTGGTCCTCTGACCCCCCTGATGGGGAACCCGGACTTTCCTCCGTGCCATTCCAAGGGTAGCTTAAAAGCTTTTCTCCATCCAGGAGTGCACACTCTCCGCCTTTGCCATGTGGTCAGCGGAAATGCATTGAAACCCTTGGAGACACTACTAGGCCCGGAATTCCATCCCTTTTCCCTCCGGTTCATCTACCATCAGCTCAGACACTTTGTGCTCTCTATGGCAGTCCTGCCGCAGGTGGATAGGCCGCTTACACAATTGGAAAGGTTTTGTCTCGATCAGAAGTAACCCCCCCACCTATTATCTAAATTGTACGCACTCTTATTGGCCCCAGATCCGGTGGCTAAACCGTATTATTTCAGCCTTTGGGAAAGGGACTTGGAGTGCTTGTTTGCCCCAGCAGACTGGTTAAAAATTATTTCTATAATCCACAAGGGATCGGTCTCTAGCCAGATGCAGGAAACGTCCTTTAAGATACTTACGAGATGGTATAGAGTTCCCCTAGACATTCACAGGTTCGCTCCCCAGGCCTCACCCACCTGCTGGAGATGCGGTGCTCATCCTGGTTCCCTGTTACATATTTGGTGGTCCTGCCCAGATATTACACCCTTTTGGTATTCCATAATATCGGCGATTCATGAAGTTGCCTATCCTGACCTTCAGGCCTCTCCTGGAGCCCTCCTGCTCCATCACACAACCATCCCATTCACCAGTTTCAAACGGTCCCTGACGTTTCACCTGAGCAATGCAGCTAATACGGTCCTCCCCCGACACTGGAAATCCGCCACCCCTCCCTCTTTCACGGCCTGGGCTAATCAGGTCAAATTTGTCTATCAGATGGATTTTTTAGTGTGGTCTGCCAGGGTTGCTGGTCATAACGTTGAGCTCAAATGGTTCCACTGGAGGTCATACGTAGCAAATCTGGAGCAGCGCCCTTCATCTGTCTCCCTATAGAGCCACTTTCTTGCCAAGTCTATGGCCATCAAGGTAGGCCTTCTTCCGTGAATATCCCATTACACTCCCCCGTTGGTATTTTTCAGTATACCCTTATGTAGAGGAGCTCTTCACTGGACCCTGGGACGGACATGTTCTACCTAATTGTATTTTTCTTTTGTTTTGCCTTCTGGTTCCCATGACACTAGCACACTGGGTACTTTTGCGCTTACCTGGTTTTACTTTTTGTCTCCCCTCTGGGGGGTATCTATACTCCCTAGATGTACCTGGTTTGTTGTCTATAAGATCTCAATGTCTCCTGTTTCCTATACTGTGTCAATCTGTAAGATCTAGCACATTTGGTACTATTGTTGGCTATATCCTGGTGTTGCTCCGTCTGTGCTAACTGTACTGAGGGTCGGTCTTCTTGGGTAAGCCCTACGATGCCCGACAGTCACGGAATATAGACTGTTATTGGTTTACTCATCTCAGAAATTCATGGACAATCTTCTATGTCCTCATAGTAAAGTCATTGTACGAGCTACCATCTACCTGTGTTATGCTCTTTTGCGAAATGTAATTGCATATTGGTTGTACACTGTGACTCTGTATATGATGCTTTTTATTGTGTTTCTCTTACCAAACATGCAATAAACAGGGAATTGAGAAAAAAAAATAAAGCAAATAAATACAAAATAAGTATATTAAGTACAACACTCTCAAGCTGACTCCAATAAGACAGCAACATAACCAACAATAATGCAAATGGAGGGGCAATAACTTGTAGTACAATGGGTAAACAGGACAAAGTGTATAATGGGTAAACAGGACATAACAAGTAAAACATATAACAATTTGGAGTTTAGAAACAAAAGGTGAGGAGGGTTCTTCTCAAAAAGACTTAATGTGTAGAAAGAGGTGCAGTAAATAATACAATGAGTGCAAATATTTGAAGTGGACCAGTCACATTGATTTGGCTCTTTAGTCTGTTTTCTGATATGTTAACACTTGTCAAATAATGCATTAATTAATAAAATGTGTTTGTTTGCATTGCCTATCTGTCTCTAAGCATAACAATACGTGTTTAACTGCAGATTTTTTCTAAAGCATTTATTTGATCTTCTAGACTGTACAATTGTTTAAGCAGGGATCACCTTACTTTTTGTTTCTGTAAGTCCAAATTTGAATGTGATTTTATTTAATATGATGGTGCTATATAAGTAAAAAAAAACTATAAAAATAAATAAACAGACACAAGAAAAAAGAGACTTACAGACCCATAATTCTTTTTATGTACTATTCAATAAATATGGGTGGCTACATGAAATCTACAATTTTTTGTTCTTTTTGCACGGATGTAACTTGTGTGCGTGTGCGCGTGCGGGCATGCATTGATGTTGATGAACCACGTCTTGAGTATTCCTTCTGCCCATTCACTTTCAGGAAATAAATATTCCTGCATTTAAGCCTCTAACCCTCTAGTTTTACACTATGACCTCTTGTCCTAACATTTTTCCTTTGATATAAACTTCTGTCTTGTACTTTGTTGAATCCTTCTATGCATTTATATGTTTCTCTTATATCCACTCTCTTCATTCTATTCTATTTCAAAGAAATAAAACAATTCATAAAGGTATGTATAATTCAGCATGTAGAAATGTATTACTACTGGAAAAAAAGATATTATGGAAATAATATTTGTATTTGTATTTATAATTCACCTGCCTCAGAAATATTTTAATTAAGTTTTTGAAACAAATGTTAGTTCAATGAGACATTTCCTTGTTTTTACTGCCAGAACAATGTGTATTTAAAACATTTTTCTGTTTTATAGCCCTCCATGAAATGACCTAAAATATTTTCTACTTTTGCTGTAATATAGTATGTAATATAATATGAGTGCTTTTTTAGCCTATGAAAGACAAACAGCTTATGGCTACACAATTAATTGGCTTTATGCCACATTTTTATTAATGTCTTTTGAGCAAAATATATTCCAAGAAAAAAATATTTTAGGAACACTTTATTGTCTCAAATGCACTGCATTCATTTCAAGGCTCCTTGAATCACTATATACCATTACATTGTTTACAGCCTCAAGTATTATTTAAAATTATATATTTTTTTAGTTTTTCGTTGTTTTTTTAATCTGTTTATTTTGGACACTGTTGTAGTGTTTTCAGCATAATATTTTCTGTATCCAGCTAGGCATTGGATGATTAGCTTATGTATAATTAAAACCAATAAAATCTATGTGATGCACGATGTACTTGAAAACAATAAGGTAGTTATATTTATAAAATTGATTCACTATGCTAAAAGTCATAAACAACTTGAAGATATGGCTACATTTTGGAGTAAGCAGTAATCATAAGAATGTGCTTTATTGTGCATATAAAATATGAAATGAATTTCTCAAACTGATTATTATGTGCAATTCAAATTTATCATTTATTCTAATAAAATTAATTTAAAATACATTCAATTTATGTAAATAACTATCCTATCCTTATCTACTTTAAAGGGACACTCCAGCCATATGCACTTCCAGTACTCTGCTTCTAGTGATGTCCGGATCATGAACGAATCGTTCATTTGATCCGGTTCTTTTTAGTGATCCGGATGAATCGGTTCAGTAGACTGAACGATTCATTTGTAGCGGTTCAGTCTGTGAATCATGCAGCTGTAACCTGATCCTAGAGCTGTGAGTCATCTGCAGAGCACTCAGACACAGACTCTGGGATCAGGTTACAGCTCATTAATTCACACAGGAACGATGACTCATAGAGTCAGAGACTCGTTCAATGATTCGAATGATCCGAAGAGTCGAATGATCCGAAGAGTCGAATGATCCGAAGAGTCGAATGATCCGAAGATTCAAATGATTCAAATGATTCGAATCTTACAGGGATCCGGATCTTACAAGGATCCGAATCTTACAGAGATTCGAATCATTCAGAGAATATTACTGATACCATACTTTTATAAATAAATAAATTAATAATATTCACACTGCCCCCAGGATTTAGATTCCCTGAGTTTGCCCCCCTTTACCTATAAGTGCACCTACAGTTAACTTTATTAAATTAATTAAATTAACCCTCAGTCATCAGCATAAAATTAACCCTTATACCCCATCAACCATAACTGCCCCTGAAATTAACCCTAAAGACCCCATTAACCATAACGGTCCCTGAAATTAACCCTAAATACTCCATTAACCCTAACTGCCCCTAAATTAATTGCATGTACTCCAGATAAATTACCTAATAAATTGGTATGGTTGATAGGGTCTTTAGTGTTAATTTAGGGGCAGTTATGCTTAATGGGGTGTTTAGGGAAAATTTAGGGGCAGTTATGCTTAATGAGTCTTTAGGGATAATTTAGGGGCAGTTATGCTTAATGGGGTCTTTAGTG
>VKOC01018090.1:0-36248 GCA_009364415.1 Spea multiplicata
CTCCTATCATGCAAAGTCAGCCAGTACATGATGAAACCTAGCTAGCTGCCCCCAGCATGTACTGGCTGACTTGGCATGATAGGAGTGTGATTGCTAACAGCAATCAAACTCCCATCATGCCTAGGTTCCAGCACTAACACATCCAACCAGTAAATGCTGGAACCTAGGCATGATGAGACTGTGATTGCTGTTAGCAATCACACTCCTATCATGCCAAGTCAGCCACTACATGCTGAAACCTAGCTAGCTGCCCCCCAGCATGTACTGGCTGACTTGGCATGATAGGAGTGTGATTGCTAGCAGCAATCACAGTCCCATCATGCCTAGGTTCCAGCACATTTAAGCACCCTCCCCACCCCCTTACCTGCACTGCAGCTCCTCGATGCCGCTCACAGACCTCAGCAGGGGGCGCGGCCTCCCTCTGCCTTCTCTTCTGCTTCCGCTTCCTCAATGCAGTGCAGAAGACCCTCCCACAGGTAAGTAGCAGGGCTCGAGGTGCGGTCCGCGTAAGATCGGTTGCCTTGGCTGCCGATCTTACGCGGGCTGCACCCTCTCTCTCCTCCAAATTTAAAAAAAAATAATAATTAAAAAAAAAACGGGATTTAAAGTCGCATTGCGACTTTATTCCAAATTTGGCAGGGGGGCAACAGGGGGGGCAAGGATTAACCTAGGGGGGGCAATTGCCCCCCCTTGCCCCCCTGTAGCGACGCCACTGCTCAGCATTAAAGGTATAGATAACCCCCTAAATTACAGCATAGATCACAGGTTGCACACCCCAAAGCCAGCCCTGGTGTCCACACTGCCCACATAGAACCTGATCAGCACCCAGATAACACACATATTACAGCCCAGCCTGAGCCAACTTTGTCCCCTAACAGCCCTGTGTAAGACATCTTTGTCTTGAATATTTAAGTGATTTGGGGAAATGCAAAGATGGCACATGAAGGGTGGGCTGTTTGCCGACAAAGATGTCTTACTCTGGGCTGTTAACATGAATCATTTACACATATTCATTAATGCAGTCTCACAAATCATTCAAGCAATTCATCCACACATTTATTCATTCATTCTTGTGCGCATTCACACTACCCCTCTCCCCATCCACCCCTCCCCTTCTTATCTGCCCCTTCTCACTATGTTCCCCCTTATCAGTATGTACCCACACTCTCCCTTCTCACTGCCTTCCCCCCTTTCTCACTATGTACCCCCTTTCCCACTTCTCACTATGTACCCCCCTCTCCCCCTTTCTCACTGCCCCCCCCACTATCTACCCCCTCTCTCTACTTACCTTGTTGCTGGAGTCCTGCGGTGGGGTCGCGAGGCGTCCGTCTTCCTGCTCTGCCGTGGTGCACACTTCACAGCTGAGAGCCGGAATATGACATCATATTCAGGCGCTCAGAATGAAATGCGGGCACCGTGACAAACTCACGAAGAGTGACGGGCGCCAAGCAGTCGCTGAAAACTTCACGAGCGACCACTCGGCGCCCCTGCCCTGGACTTAAATTAAAACATCAGGTTTTTTTTAAAACTTGATTTAACAAAAAAAACCCAAAGAAAACCCGATGTTTTAAATTAACTCCCGGGCAGGCGCCGCTGCGCCTTGTGTGACCGCACACCCATAAGGCCCTAGAGTGGCGGGCCCGGTCGCAGTTGCTGTTGGGTTAAGGGGCAGGTGCCCCTTTTACCCTGTTAATGCGGCCGTAGAGGCCCTGACTGGGCCTATTTTAAGGTAGGGGCCTGGAGCTGAAGCTCCATCGGCCCCTACCTCAATCCGGCCCTGGGCCACAGGGCCCACCGGGCAAATCCCTGGTGTGCCTGATGGCCAGTCCGGGTCTGATTATACAGTAAACAGATCTGTTCACCTACAAATAATCTTAAAATAAACTGGTGTTTCTACAAACCCAATTCCTGAGAACTCTCTGGGTTTGGCCCGGAGACTGCAGGTGAAGCGCCACTTCTACGAGTCAAGTTTCCAAGTATGCCAATAAAGTATCAGTGAAGTCTGTATTTAACGCACTGTATAGGAAGCTAGAGAGAATCAACACCCAGGCCCGTTGTATACTTGAGGGCAGATACTTTTTTCACAGTTCATAAGTAAATGGAGAGTTGTATGTAAATAACACAAAGCTACATGAACACTAAGCTCTATATTCATATTCACCCGCTACCATCTGATAACTCAGCACCCAATCCAACAATTTCAAATTGTGAACAAAAGTACAATACAGGATAAACACTCTCACAGAATCACAGCAATTGTATTACAAGCACACAGCGCATTTAGGGGCAATGTCACATACCTCCCAACATATCAAACAGCCAAAGGGGGGCACTTTGTATTAGGTTGTGAACAGGGTTTATAACAAGATACCTATAAGAACAATATACAATGTACAACACAATAAAGGTGCCTGTGACAGTGACGGCTTGTGCCTTCGTCCAGGGTGATCTGGGCTCAGATCTATAAAGGAGAAACTTCTCTACAACCGTTTGTTTTTAGTGAACAGGGTCTCGCCCAGACATTGTATGGTACCTTGTTAGCCATTTATATAATCAGAGTAAGGTGTAGAAAGATTATTGCGTATTTTACTGACACAATATATTTTTAAACTGATTTAGTCGGTTATTCCCACACACATTTTTGTAACGTTTAGGCCTTTACAATACTAAGCTAAACTCAAACCAAACACACCTAGTCCTTTCGAAATGAACAGAGAGTCATAGAGAGGCCTAGGGCCACAAGAGGAATATGCTGGAGGACTGTCTGTCTACCCCACACGAGACAGGCGTTTATGATCTCACTATATCATTCGCCTATTCTGCACAAGCCCCTCCCAGACACTCCACACTGGCCTGTCATAGTCCTAATCAAAGCTCAGCCCACTGATCCACGCATGCGCGATGTTCTGAGCCCGCCTCCTTTGGCCGGGCGATCGCCTGGGTCATGGAGTTAGGGAGGTGACGTCAGGTGTGAGCGTGGCTGCGGTGGCGGCCGGGTTTGTGTGCGGTGCTCGTCGCTATGTCTATGCACAAGTGCCAGGAGGAATGGGGGGAGCTGGATAAGGAATTCGAGCAGCTGCAGGTACGTGGGAGCCGGGGGACGTGCCGTTGATTGTATGGACACGGTACAGGGTCCACCCCTCAATGAAAGGATTAACATCAGCTGCACCACGGTGTCTACCGTAAACTCATGAAACGCAGCGTCATGTCTCCCCGTAATAACGCATGCCTATTGCTGTCAATGCACATCCAGTATTAGCAGATACCCTTCCCTCTGGTAGAAACATATAGCATGCCGTCTAGTGAGAGATACCCATCTGCCCTCTCTGGGGCATAAAGAGCCCATAGGCTTAATGACCATTATTAAATACACCTGTCAACTCCCAGGTCCTCTGTTGACTTGTTTTTCTTTTCGCGTTTTTGTTATAGAAATGTCCTACTATTGTATCCGTCCAGGTATTTAAATCCCCTGCCATTGACACTGCCGATATACAGGGCAATACCCCAGCAGCTTAGCCTTAAATAGGGCGTATTGGTCTGTTCTTGGACAGGAGTCTTGCAGTCCCGAATAGGCCGTGGTGTAGTACATTTGCCACTGGGCTAGTGGTATAAATGCAAAATGCTTTTGAGAGCACCCATCTCCTTTCATCAAGTCGAAAGCAGTACCGTGGACATGATCAGAGGGAGGTCAATGCTCTCAAAGGTGCATCCTACACAACGCAATAGTATTTTAGTAAAAAACATACGCCATAGCGTGTCTTTCTGTCCAGCGTATTTTGAGCCGAATTATAATTCATAACTGCAAGCGTGGAAGACTTAATGCACATAACACTCATCTCCAGCTCTCACTCAGGGAATGCTGTGAGTGTGGGCTCTCTTTAGACCCCATGCATATGTGTGATTTAAAAAAGAGCGCATTCCTGCCATGGATTGATTGCTTCAAACAGCTAATCTGTGACATGAATAGTATCGTTTGGGGGAGGAGGGCAGCTTCTGCAGCAGGGCTGCATCTACTGTTTCAGGTGTCTTTTTTTCATTTTGGGAGGAAGCATAAGCCGTTATGCATATGGACGCGATACCACCACTTGGGCCTTAATTCCATAGGAATCCTGTCCGACCTGACAAAGTGAAGTGCAATAGAAATTCCTCACGTTTGAAGAAGCTAAAAATTTCCATCCCTTCTATCTGTAGTTTGTTCTGAAAACGAGCTCTTTGTGCCAGCGCACCTCGCTTCTGTCAACTGTTGGCTAAATAGGAAAACTGGAAGTTTGCCAGCTGTCTGTATCCTGTGATATGTACTGAAGTAACCTTGGGCTATCAGCTAGCTGTCTGAATGCATTCTTACTAACGATGTAAGCTAGACGCGTGCATGCTTTGCGAGCAATTCGTTTTCCCAAACCCTCCGTTTTACATTAAAACATTATATTTATATTTAGAGGGAAACAGTTCACCTAAACCTCTCCAAAACAATAACGCTGAGGTAAAAACACAAGCGTGGGTTAGTTGGAATGAATGTGTTCAGCATGCTTGAAGCTGTGACAATTAGTATTTTTTTTTTATAAAATAAAAACCTTTGTACCTTTACTCAATGTTTGGTTAAAATAAAAACTATCCTTGCAAAAATGCCTGGACTTATTGGCCTTTGGTCTTTTAACAATGTTAAGACTGGGCTATTAAGTTTTAGAACTTTGACATTGCAGGTAATTGTTGGCGTGTGAACCTGTGTAAATGTACCGTATTGTACTGATTATAGGCTCCTTATAGTTAGGTGCTGTTGTAAAGAAAATTCATTTTTTTTATAGAAAAAAAATATACAGTAGAAGGGTAAAACATTTTCTCACCCTTTGTCTTTCACACCCACGTGCTTACTTGCTCGCTTTAAAGACCTCCCACCGCCATTTTAACTACCGGGTATATATTATGTACGTCCAACATGTACAGGATGAGATTATCATGCTACTTTACAGTATATAGTTGAGCTGCTATGTTAGAATGCTTCAACTTTTCTACTTTATATAGCACCATCGCATTCCGCAGCGCTGTACAATAAGTAACCCGCACACAACAAGTGCTGTCATGAGGTTCTTGCAGGCAGATATTGGAATGACGTTGCATGCTGGGTGACCACAAAACAGCGGTAGCGGTAATAAGCAAGTCTTACTGCTCAGAACGTATGACTTTGCTGGTGCGACATTAGAAAATTGGTCTTATCACCATGGTAACCAGTGGAATGGCCCTGCCTGAAAGAGCATTTCTTTGGTAGCTTTTGTGAGGGGACCTTTTTTTTTTTTTTAAACATTGTGCCGGAATGGTCAGCCCATTGTTTTGAGAACATTTTCACCTTTATTCCACCTCAGTGATACTTTTGCTTTGAAGTGAAAGACCCTGTGAGTGATATCATGGAATGGAGGGTTATAAAGTAATAGCTCGCCCTCCAAACACAGATCGCATAATACAGGAGAGATCAAGGTTACTGATAACAACAAACTAGTATTTGGAGTTCCAGCTGCGCACAGTCACCACGTGTACATGGCTGTGTTTCCAGAACTAAGCATACTTCTCTGTTTGGGCAACATACACCTAGAAATCCTGTCTGGCTGCTTGTTTAGACCCAGGAGCAGAGAAAGTCCTGTAGGCTGCCGAGCCAGTTTTGAGCTGCGTTTATTGTAATCTGAAGCAGGAACATCCCATTTTAAAGCTATTTCTGTTACTAGGGTAGTGTTTTTTGAAACGGCTGTCATGAAGCATTTGCGGGGTTGTGTATAGTACAGTAGAACATGAAATATGAATGTGTAATAGAAACTAAACTTCTATGCCAAGGCTGCCATAAAACACAGAAAAAGAAAAAATGATGTACCTTAGCCTAATAAACCCACTTTAAGTATAATATACATACTTTTTTTTAATAAGACATATAAAAACATATACTGTTTTTCTTACAGGAAACACACAAAGTGTACAGACAGAAGCTGGAAGAATTGAACAGCCTACAAAGTGTGTGCAGTAGCTACATAAATAGACATAAGAGACGTCTGGCAGAACTGAAATACAATCTTCAAAGGTAAGGAAGTAAGGGCGCTATCTGTGGCGTCTCCATGAAACGAAGACCGGGTCCTGAAATAGGTGTCAGAATGGCGAGAATCTCCCATTCATGACACAAGCCCTACTTATAGAAAGTGAAGCTTTCAATGACGGGGTCAGGTAAGGTGTTAAATCACTGCCATGAGGATAAACTTGTAGGAGATTGAGTGAAGCTGTTGTGGAAGCTGGCAGAGGAGCTGGTGGGATGGGGTCGGGGCACAAAATGATCCAGGCCCTGGAGAAGTTGCACTGTGCTGTTGGTGAAGTATCTGCTGCTCCGGTCCATGGCCTAATGCTGGCCAAACATTATAGCGATATGGAGCATTGTTAAGATATTTAACTGTTCCAGTAGTAGACAAATGCCTAAATGTATATATTTAAAGAGACAGAGGAATGCATACTAAAGTACTATGTGAGTAACATTAACCATTTATATATATATGTTTATAATATGCATTCTTCCAAAATCTTCATTCTTTCTCCATAGTTTGAATAAATGAAGCACATTCCTGTCACTGATTGACAGCTTAAGCAGCCAATCATTGGCAAGGAAATGCTGACTGGACATAGCGCGAAAACAATTTACGCAGCTCTTAATACAATACATATGACGACGAGAATTGACAGACTAAGACAAATCAACGTGCCACCACGATATCTCTTTATTTCATAGTTTGCATATGTTGACATGTGAGCGCGTGTGTGTGTGTGTGAGCGTGCGAATGCTAATGGTTAATTTATAGCGAGCACTTAGTTTATTGCACAGAATAATTAATTTGATCCTCAGAGACTTCTGTATGCCTATTTAGGTCTCAGTAGCTCAAACTGTGATACCTTTTTCATGTTGTATTCTCTCGAGAGTGTGTCTTACAGGTATATACTTGTAGCAACCTTAATTATAGTTTCTGGAAAGGTCATGCCTTTTGTTTCTTCCTTTTTAAATGTATATTCTTTGTTTAAAAATATACTATATATTTAATATAAAATAATAAGTTCATGACTTTTAGCTTGATTCCTGAACTGTAAATACACTTTTTGTATCTGGTTTAGGACAAGGGGATGTATATCCTACGGTAGGATGTGAGATTTACTTGATATTTTTTGTCCTACTGTGTTCATGGCTACTCGGGCTTTTACTGTAGGGAATTCTACTCCAATATAATCTATAGGAGAGATTTACTGTTTGAGATACTGGGCTAGAGTCACCTGTCAAATGGCTCATTCAGTATAGTAAACATTATAATGCAAGTCTTACCGGTATTTCTTATAGTTTAGATTTATTTTTTTTTTAACACTGTTGGCTTTTTGGGGACTAGGTAACTTTGTGTGCATAAAACTGTTTAGTCCTGATGTATTTATTTTTCTGTCAGAGATCTCTTTATTCTTCTCTCTGATTTACTATTTGATTCTACCCCATTCAGTTTGCTTTGGAGAGTAATACTTTATAGTTTAAAGGGACAGTGAAGAAAATCCAATGATCTGAGTAAACTTCAGGTTAGGGCTCCGGCTAGCGTCATTTTTCATCTTCTTCTTGGTAGTAGAAACCGTTAAGGATCTTTGATGACGCAGGGGCAGATACACAAGGGGCAGAATCTGCTAAATAAACCATGATTATTACGGAATGCTTTGAATTGTCTGCCTGGTCGTGTAACTACTTGTCTGTGTATCTAAGTTTACTTTAATGCCAAAAGCTGCAGGCACAGGAGGAGACAGCATAGTAAGTAGATGAATATCTGTTTGCTCTGCTGCTAATGTACACAACAAGTGTGGAAGTTGTTCCAAGAGAAGCTACTTTTGTGTGTCTTCTTAAATTCTAGAACTTGCATTTCATCTGCTGTTGCTTTTCTGAACAAGGATTAGAAGTCAAATATTAGAAATCTGGCCATATTAACTTGTCTGTTTATTTGTACTGCTCATATAGCATACACTAAATGTAGGCACAACCATGCATGTGATAAAATACAATATCTTATTACAATACACAAGCTCTAAATATATCTATATTATAAATGTCTTAAGGACAAACATTTTTATGGACTGGTCTTATCATATGTATAATTTGTGCTCCCTCAGTTAGATGATTGTTTAACACTTTAATGTAATCTGTTTATTTTCTTCTCTTTAAGGCATAAACGTTCTGCAAGTCCTGCAGAGACAGAGCTTATTCAGCAGATAGACAGCACTATTAAGGAGCGACACAATGTGTTTTTTGACATGGAAGCCTATTTGCCGAAGAAAAATGGGTAAGTAGCAAATAGTTGTTGACTTCATTTTAACACACTTTTTGAAACAGCCCTCGAGCTGTACATGTGGTTAGTACCATGTACTGTACGATAATACCACTTTCCAGAAGAGGATGTGTTTGCCTCCTAAGTTTATTTTGTTGAAGCCTTGTGCGGCAGAAAGCTATTGAGACATTTTTGAGTTGAGAATTTCCCTTTAATGAAAGTAAACTATAACCCCCCCTCTCTATAATTAAAGGGAACGGGCAGACGGTTCAAAAGAGTCCACATCTGTATTCTAGGTATTATTTATTGCCAAAAAAGTGCACCTTTGCACAATTCCACACAAAAATTATGTATTTATCTATTAAAATAACAATAGAATATTCTTAAATATTTTTTGTACTGGTAAGCTGCCCACTCCTTGCTGGTCTTGCTGTATCCATATACATTTTATATAGATGTGTAAGGGGTAGGTCATTTATGTTACATTTGATGTAGCTAAGCACAATGTTGAGATGTCCGGTTACCTGGTCTGCTTACGGTTTGTCGATTGTTTTGTTGGTTAATGCTCGCAATGTTTGGTAAAAATAGAACTTTTAAATATCACTGACAGATGTTTCCCTTTGCTTTTATCTTTCAGTTTGTACCTCAACTTAGTGCTTGGAAATGTGAATGTGACTCTGCTTAGTAATCAAGCAAAGTAAGTGTGCCCTTTAACCCCATTATGTGAAGGTTTTGTGAAGGTTTAGGTTAAAGGGACACTCCAACAGTGATATATTTTTATAATTGATTCGATTAATTGGATAAAAAAATATGTGCATTTTTCATTTATTTCAAATTTCATTAAACTAGGTACTAAAAGCACTTTAATGTCTGTCTTTATTGAGGCTGTGTAGGTCATTGTGGATGAAATTATATATATATATATATATGTGTGTCTTTGCGTCATGCAAGATCCAAGCTCACAATTCCAACTTGCGGTGTACTAAATAAACCCTTTTTGTCATATAGCCTTATTTAATTGCAGTAACTTATAACTTAAGGAACTCCAAGCAAGCCGAACTAATGAGGAAAACCGCTTTTTCTCCCATGTTCATGCTGTCCGCTTGATATGTTTTCAGGTTTGCTTACAAGGATGAATATGAAAAATTCAAGTTATACTTGACAATAATCTTGCTGCTGGGAGCCATAGCATGTCGGTTTGTGCTTCATTACAGGTATGTGGATGTTATCTGTCACCTCTAGATTAAAAGTTGTTATGGGAACCAGTGGCATATTCTAATTTATGTGATGTCAGAGAAACACCTCTGGTGGCAGCTCCTAATTATCACTTAAGTGAAAGTGTAAATGTCATTATTACGCTTTTATGACAGAATTGAGTTAAAGTAGTGTGTAGTGGAGTTTCATAATGTACTATGGAATCAGAAAATGATGAATTGGCCAACATTCTCATTTATCTGTCAAATCCACTGTTTTTGTTTTGTACATGGGGTCCGTTCACTAAAGAGAGAGTTTGCATAAGTTGAACATTTCGTCTCTTTTATATCCATATAAGTGAGGCGCTTTTGTAAGATGAGTTGAGCTGGGTCTGTATAATGTATAGCTAAAAGAAATCACCCCCTACCTGTGCTTTATATTGAGGCAACTGAGCTCACCTTGTAGGAGAAGCTTGTTGAGTTTGCTCCTGCTTGAGGCATGGTGATTAAACTCCCTCCTCAGCGAATTATCCCCTTATTTTTCACCCCCTTTCCTAGTATGAAAGTATATAGCTCTTACATTGGATAAACACTGAAAAAAACATATCTGCTGCTTACATTCTATCAATTTGCTCCCTAGGGTGACAGATGAAGTATTTAACTTCTTGTTGGTTTGGTACTACTGTACATTGACCATTAGAGAGAGTATCCTGATTACCAATGGCTCCAGGTGAGTGTCTGCAGAGCTGTCCAGACTATGTTCCAAAAGAAATCAACAGGACCGTGTGAAATCCCCCCCCCTCTTCACAAACTGAGAACGTGCATGGGAAGAAAACAAATATGGCAGTATTGTAGGTCAGATGTGCTCAGCAGTAAATAAACCCGGGGCTGTTCAGTGGAGTAGGTTTTGAGTGAAGCATCAAGCCATGTCTAAGAGCATCAGTCGTACTTTTTGGGTAAAAGTATTCTTGCCTCTTGAGTTATATATATTTTGCTAGTAAGAAATATTCTGCCTGTGGTACCTGTTAGAGCAGTGGTTCTCAACCTTCCTAATGCTGCGATCCTTTAACACAGTTCCTCATGTTGTGGTGACCCCAACCATAAAATTATGTAATTTTATATATTGTGAAATGTGTTTTCCCGATGGTCTTAGGCGACCCCTGTGAAAGGGTCATTCGACCCCCAAAGGGGTCGCGACCCACAGGTTGAGAACCGCTGTGTTAGAGGACAGTGTCGTTATTGTTCAGTAGTCCCTTATTAAAGAAGCCATTCCACCCGCTCAGCACAGTTGAAGGTCCAAACCCACCCCGAAACTTTGAATAAATATTGTCACCTAAACTTTTGCTGGCAACACTTAATTGTAATGTGACACACGCACCAGTGCTGGTGGGTTGGTTACCATAGAAACAGGAGAAGTGTTTTAAGTTTGTTTTATGTCGTTAAGCCTACAGAATAAAATTACCGGTTAATGTTTATTTGCATATCGTACTAGAATTTAGGTATAGTATGATATGGTGTCTAAGTATGAGCCAGACAAACGCTCAGTTGCCTTAGGAGAAACCACAGTACCATAGGTCTTGAGAGCGGATAGGTATTTTTACATTCAGGTTTCAGTCTTAGGTTTTAGTTTTAAGAAGGAATTTCCTAATTTAAGCTGTAGAAAAAAAATTAGGTCATCAAAAAAAATGAGCTATCATCTGGATAGCTTAGACTTCAAATATAACTTTTCAGAAGTTCGTAATTGTTCTCCTTACAACAACATCCCTGCCCTTCAATGAAAGTTTTGGTATGTTGAAGATTTCTAATAGTTATCCAGTATTCTTCTCTGTCTGGTAAAAATATGAATTTTTTGTTTTATCAATTTATTTCATGCTTTTTCTTTAACCAAAATGTTGTTTTTTTTTATTCTTGTGCAGGATTAAAGGATGGTGGGTTTCCCATCATTATGTCTCAACGTTTCTTTCAGGGGTGATGTTAACATGGTAAGTTTATTACTTGGTGTATTCTTAAAACTGTTTCATGGTTCAAGAAGAATGAGTTCAGAGATGCTCCTGGTGTTGTATGTACTTTAATGCACATGATAGATGAGCGTTTCTACTAACTTCACTTTATCCCTGTGCAAATGCAGAATCCTCCCTATGTGTTCTCCCTCGTTCTCTGCTCACCAGCCCTTAGGCTTGCAGGAGGTGTGTTCATCGGAACACATCGCTTGCTTGCCAAAGTGCATGATTGCTTTACTTGCCACCAGTTAGCTCCAGTATGGATATGGGCGAGAGTTCCAAATGGTGTAACGCGATCATCTGCATGCATTTGCAGAAAGCACTCCTATTGATTTTGAAAGGTAGCGCTTTCCTGCCACTGATTGACTGCTTACAACAGCCAAAAGTGGGGTGGAACGGAGGGAACGTTGTGCGGATGTGGCAAAGGTGAGCAATTTAAAATGTAATACTGCTTTTATTTGCATTAATTGATGGGGCTGCAGACGCCCGACTGTCCCTCTTATTTGTTTAGTTGTTTGTTGTATTTACCAAAATTAGATGATTGGGATAGTAGTTATGTGTGTTTACAGTCATGTGAGCTTAACAAAATTAAGGTATCTTTTTATCTTTTAATTAGGCCAGATGGTCTTATGTATCGAATGTTTCGCAATCAATTTTTGGCATTTTCAATCTATCAAAGTAAGTGTTGAACATGTCTTGGTATTGTTCTCTGTGTCTCACTATCCTTTCGCTGGAGACGCAAGTAATTGTGAGCATGTGTTGCTTGGGCACGCCTGAAAACACAATCTATTTAACAGTCAACACTTGCATAGTCTGATTTGCTATACATTCTTATTATATAGCCCCATCATATTCCGTAGTGCTGTAGAATATAGGAGTTTTAAATGAGCAGTCATGTTTTTTTGTTTAAGAAAAAATGTTTCCACGTTTTGTGCGCCTTGCAGTCTTACCATGAGAGCTTCTAGGTTGCCTCCCTCGCCATGACACCACGACCTGTATGTCGGGGTACGGTGACGAAGGAATGATAGGGCTTCACGTTGAACGCAGCTCCTAGGTCAGTTGCTCTGGGAGTATGTGGACCAGTACTCCTAATGCTCTTCCAGATATCTGGTTCTGTTGTCTGATGTGAAAAGGCAGTTATCAATAATAATTTATCTATGAGTGACGTATCCTGGGCCCATTTTATGGAGGGACTCCTATGCGGCTCCATTTTAAACCCTATGGGACAATCTCGTTGTGGTGGATCCAGGTTTAACAAAGTACAGAAGTTTAAATTAGAAGAGAAATGTTACAACAAGGGACCATAATCTAAAATTAGAGGATCAGAGGTTTAGATATGTTTTAGTAAAGTTTACTGGGGGGGGGGGGATAAATTGAATAGTCTCCAATCAGAAGTGGTAGAGTCTACTACGGAAAGGAAATTTAAATGTACATGGGATCGGCATAAAGCTATCCTCAATCTAAGAGGAGACCAGGACTGATTAAGGTGTGAGTCTTTACATCAGGAAAATAGACTACATGGGCTAAATGGTTCTTATCAGCTGTCAATTTCTATGTGGTGCTTTCTGTATATAATCAACGTTAATTTGGAGTTGTGCAACAAATTAAAAACTTCTTTTTTTTTTCTTTTTTTCTAGGTTGTGTGCAGTTTCTGCAGTACTATTATCAAAGTGGTTGTTTATATAGATTGCGTGCATTAGGAGAGAGAAATCATTTAGACCTTACTGTAGGTAAGTAAAACTGCCACAATGACTGATTAGGAATTGTCAACATGTACCTTACAGAAGCATAGCACGGGCCGACAATAGGTTACACCAGGTCTGCAATTTATGTTTACGGTGATAATCTGGGTTCTGTTACAATGACAATCGCAGCATTGTGCGGACAGCTGAAAATGACATGACATATTTAAATGTATGTCAATGTAACTCTAGCCAATCTTTTATGTTGCTATCGGCCATAGCACTTGCGATGTTTAGCAGTATGCTGTGTTCTGTTCATGTGCTTTGGCTGATGGAATTACTTGTCTTATTTTCTAGAGGGATTCCAGTCGTGGATGTGGAGAGGACTCACATTCCTACTTCCCGCCCTCTTTTTTGGCCATGTAAGTCTCAAGTGACTGTTTCCTTGTAAAACGAGCTAGATATTTTTATGTGGAATTAAAACGAAGGGTAAAACATTTCTTTACAGATAAAATTATTTTGCCCTCCCTCTGCCTTTTCAAAAATGAAGATTTTTTTTTTTTTTTTGCTGCAGAGGAACCGATTTTATCACAAATCCATTTTGGCCACTGTGTTAGTATTGTGTGATTGTGCAGATAGAGAGAACGGTGATTATGGACTATGCCGGGATGCTACGTAGAGGAATGATTTGGCTCGAGAGTAGCTCGCCGATGATATTTCTCATGTCTTGGTATTCACCGAGTTTAGCCCTTCACATAGAGGAACTGGCTGAGCTTCCTTTCTTCCTCAGGGGTGGCGAGTTCCATTGAAATCCAATCCAATCAACTTGTTGAATTCAGTATGGACTCAACTGTAAATTCTCCATTCTCTCTCTCCGGCTGTACTTGCCGTGAGTGTTTTCAAGTATAATCCCATGTCTCTAAACAATTTAGATATGTTTGCCAAAACAAGAAATATATGTTTTAGTCCCATGTGCAACGATTTAAATTGTACGCTGAGAGCCTCCTGACTTGCGCAATGTGTGGCCAGTACTGTAAATGTTTACATCTTTCTATACACTGTTCCGTGTCATTACCTTATCTTAGGGGCATGGGGGAGGGGGGAAGCATTGTATTTGTATTAACAGCAAGCATACCTGAAATGTTCAAGGCAGCTTTTAAAGTACTTTCCGGTAATTATGCGAAAATGTTTGGCAATGCCCTACTTGAGTCAGCAGGGGGCAGCTGTGGGTTAGAGATGCATATCAATTTAGACTTGTATGTATTACCTTCCAATAGGTACCGGCTCCTAATATATAATATATGTTTATTTTTTATCAAAGTTTTGGCAGTTGTACAACGCAATCACACTATTTGAGCTGTCCAGACATGAAGAATGCAAAGAGTGGCAGGTAATGTATTTATTTTTTCTTTACTGAATTTCCGTATGGACTGGCACACATTCATTACTTGGTTCATTAGGAATATATATACATTGATGCACCTTGTCAAAATCTGCATGAGATTGCAGAAAGTGTTCACCCTGCACATGATTCACTATTATTTACATAGCATGTGAAGAATTGAATACTATAAACCAGGGCTTGACAAATTTGTTGTGAATCTAGGCGCCAGGTAAAAAAGTTAGGAGCCAGGATTTTTTTAAACTAACAGTTGGTCAGGAGGGATCTGATCATCATCAGCCCCTTACTAAACTCACAGCGTTTGACCTGGAAGCACCCTGGACTTTCAGGTCAGTGCTGGTTTTTTTTTTTAACTCTTTCGATGCTGATGTTCCATTGGAGCACAGCATTGACAGATATTTAGTCCCCACAAGCTTGTGGGGACAAATGTTAACCCCTGCAATGCCACGAATGTGTCATACACAATTGTGGCATTGAAGGGGTTAACACTGCACTGTCGCTCTCATGGAGCGATCAGGCAGCAGGGGGGTGTTGGGGCTGGTCTCCACACATGTGGAGACCGAAGAACCCTCTCCCCTTTCCCTGAAGCTGCCTCTGGCAGCTGGGGCGCAATTGCTGGTCTATAGACCAGCCATTGCAGGGGGGAGTCTCTGATGACTGCTGTAGGCTTCAATGCCTACAGGAATCATCAAAGGGCTTGTGGGGGCTCGTTTTTGCTGTTGCTGGTCTGCCTGGGCTTCCAGGCAGACCACCAGCAGCAGAGCCTCTTACAAAACGGGAATTAACCCCTAAGTGCCCCGATCGCGGCAATGAAAGGGTTAACGCTGCACTGTCGTTCTCATGGAGCGATCAGGCAGCAGGGGGGTGTTGTGTCAGGTCCCCACACTTGTGTGGAGACCCAATCAACACTCAACCCCCTTTCCTGAAGCTGCCCGTGGCAGCTGAAAACACGATTGCTGGTTTTCCAGCAACCGTGTTTTCAGCCTACAGGATCACTCTGTGGGAGTGATCTCAGATTCGGGGGCAGGCTCAGAGTGGCTGTGCTGTCTGTCCAGACTCCTGGGCAGACAGCAGCACCCCCGCGTGGTGACGCGGGGGCAATTTTTTGTGAATGTAAGAGGCTGAGAAACACCTAGGCGCCATGGCGACCTGGCGCCTGGGCGACCTGGCGCCTGGGATTTGTCGAGCCCTGCTTAAAACGACTGCATATTTAACCTATATGTAAAAAAAAAATAAAGCAAGCATAATGTCCTACAGGGTCTATTTGCTTGCACCACTTTTAGCTACGAAAAGTTTGGACGGCCAAACACATCTCCTGCAAACCAATGAGCCGGGAGTGGAAAAGAGAGAAATATCTTGCTGAACCCCTCCATGCATTTGCAGCGGTGAGAAAACAATTTAAAGAGGATGCTGTGCTATTATATGCATTAAAGGGCATATGATAGCTGGAATGTTCCTGTAAGCTTGCATAAAGATGAACAGGTGACCTAGTCAAGAGAATTATTAAACAAATCTTACAAACAGGACTACACCAGCCTTATTTTATGTAAAATGTATATTGGACTCCAATGCATTGTTTAAGTCGTGGAGGCTGACTCCGGTCTCCTCCCTCTGCCCATCCTTACTTATAGGAAGTGTTCTTGGATACAGAGTATGTGCCACCGGTGTACTTCTGTATGCCTCCTAGCTGCAGTACTTTGAACCTATTTCTGTGACCATCTCAGGGGGCGAATCATTTTATAGCCGAGGCTGCAGGTTTGGATGTTAAGACTTGTAAATCTCCAAAGGAATTGGGTACATCGAACGTTGTGTGTGCCACAGAAACACAGTCTAGTCCAGCACTCTGCTTCATCGCATACGGGGGGGCAGTGCACACATCTACAAGTGTTTTTCTTTCCGTGACTGGAGCTGTTCTGGGAATGCTTTCATCAGTCGGAATGAAATCGAAAGGCTTTTAAAATAGACAGACTGTTCTCGTGAAAATGTGAAGAAAATCATTTGTTTATCTTTCCAGTGTTTCTATGAACTATGCCCAGTTTCTCTAAACATCACATAGCTGCATGCCATTAACTGTGTAGGGACCTCAAGCAATTCTATACATTTTATGTGTAACCTCATTGAGCTCCCCAAGCAAAATCTATTGGAGGATCATAATATAACAAGGGGTAAGATGATTGAGCAGGTGCCAGATTGTGGCCTTCCTCTTCCTCTTTGGACCACGTGACAAATGGGGGCAGTGGATGGCCCTCTTCATCTTTCTCACCTTTGCTCTCACAGTGGTCTAGGGCGCAAGGGGAAGCTGGAACATACCCTTTACTTACTGTACCTGAGTCACAGGGGACAGAGTGATCCTGAATTCACTAAAATGTGTGTTTATTTAGGGAAATTACAAGGAGAGTACACATCAGAACTTCTGGATAACATACAGCGGTAATAAACTATAGAAGTTGTGTAGGGTGAGCACTGAAAGGAGACATGAGTGGTGGTTGGACCTTGAGGGCTACATGGGTCCGAGTATCGATGAGCATCCAAGCCCAAATAGTATAAATCATACCTTTATTTTCAAAAATCTCTATAGCCAACGTTTCAATTCAAGTCTATGGCTCTCTGACCCCGCACACAAATCAGAGTTCTCTCTTTTACACTGCCTGGCATCTCGACATTTCTGCCTGGTCACTTTGAGTAGCGAAGAGAGAATGCACTTGTTTTGTACGCGGCCATATTTCACAAATCAGTCCTTTTTTCCCAGTCTGAATTGCTTTGACCTTTAAACAACAAATATATGTTGCCAACAGAGGCAGGAAGGAATGCTCAGCCTGTACTGCCACATCAGCAGCAGCTGTGCTTCCACAGCCAACTTCTCCCTAGCCGAACCCAACCACTGCCGGCCAAGATCAGCAGCTACTCGGGTTAGGCAGGCCAGCTATGGGATGCCATGCTAACCTTTTCAGTACGGATAACAGTTATTCCTTCTGAAAGACACCGCTGCGTGGCTTTGCATAGTACTGATCAAGTCTAGGCTTCAGGGATCATACGGTAGGAGGGGGAAAGAAAACTTGTCTTAATGCATTTACTTAGGGGGGGTAGGGATAGCCGTACCTCCCACAGCCAAGATCTTCGTGGGCAACCAAAAATACAAAAAAAATGCCATGCTTTAGCTGAAGGAGTCTGATGGAAAAATAAAAGCTGCAAAGAATGGGGAAGTGCGTGTATAAAAGTTTGTTGTTCTGAGTGATTTAAATTCAGTTATCAGACGATGCACTTTCCTTTTGTCTAAACACAGTACAATAAATACATACAAAAAGAAAGAAGAAGCCCTTTCGCCAAAATAAATGTAAACATTGTGCACAAATATCCAGCCATCAGTTCACATACATATATAATCAACATCTATCTCAACCTGGCAAGAACGCAGTGTTTATCTAGAATGCTCTTTCATAAGGCCGCGCTCACGGCTATTTAAAGTGGGCCAACGTGTACCTGAATATCTGGGAGGTTTTTTCTTTTCTTTATTTTTATCTCTAATAAAATCCGGCTTTGTTATTGTGCTGCCACTATGTAACTAGGCAAATCAATGAAACAACTCATCCTCGTGCTATTTCCTGAACACAATTCTCACGTGTGCGAGGGATTCCCCTGTTGATCACGGGCCTGTGAGGAAGTGCCCTCCTGTCTGGCTACTCCCGAGACCCAAGCCATGGCGCCAACAACCCCTCAACATTATTCAAGGAAGAGGCTCACCCTCTAACATCCCAACGTAAGAAGATTTTTGTTTCAATAGGAAGCGGTTTATGCAGCAATGGAGAAGAACAGTGTAGGATGGCCACCTTTCCTCCCCATTCGGATGACCCATGGGTTCGGCTTCCTATTGCCAAGATTCAGAATTATTATTTGGAAGCCGTCTGTACCAGAGTAACAGGAACTCAATCTCCAAAACACCGTTATAGGGCTGTAAGACGCACAAGCCTGATCTACAATAAAACCACCAGAAGCGTGCGTCGTATCCAATGGTTAGTATTTTATTAGCATAATAAATCTGACCCTACTATGCACAGTTTTCTAATGAGTTTTACAGGAGGCACATGTTTCTCACGAGCGAGCGCGCAAGCTTTTCCTGTTACAACGAAAGCACCGTTCTCTGGAGAAATCTGAAAGGTATGTTGATCGGTCTTGCAAATAATACACCGCAAAGCAGAAAAAACCTACTTAGTTTCCCCAGCTTGAAACGAACAGCCTGATATAAAATACTCTTTGCCACAACAAGAGACAGATGAGAGCCTCACAGCCGGACATGTACAGACAAACCATTCCGCTATGTTTTCTCTCAGGAATGCCAGACTCGGTTTAACTCCTTTGTGCCCATGAGGCTTTTCCCACTCAGAGTTAAACCTTCGATTATTTTTTTTTTTGTAGCTCCAAGCCAAATGCTTATTTCTGATTATGTATGTTTAAAGCCCAGAATTTACCAAATGTTATGGAACTCAAACCATAGGTGTGTAAGTATTTTATATTTTTATCACAAATTACAAAATACTTAAGACTTGAGTCCACGGTATGGTCTGCAAGGAACTGAAGAGAGGATGAGGCTTTGCAGGGAAAGTGAGTAGCGTGTGTGTGTGTGTCTGAGTGTGTTACAGGTGTGCGGTAGTGCATTAAAGACATCTTGCACAAAGAGAAAATGCAGTTTTTTTCTTAGGCCACATCCTGCCATGTTATCTGGAAAACGGGGCAGACCTCATCATAAAATCAGTGGGGCAGGAAGAGCACCCAAGCAGGGCATCTAGAAAGGATACCAGATGTCCTGTCCTGGGTGCCATACAGCACAGAGCACCTTCAGCGTTACGATGGGAAATACGGTTACATTTTATAGTAGAATCAATAGATAGAGGCATTTGGTAACTGCAGCTTTGTGATAGGGGGTGTAAGCACCCCAGAGTTCTGCATTAACATCAGAGAAATGTTAATGCAGAACAGTGGGTTTTCTTTTAGTAAAGAGATATTAAAAGAAAACCAATGAAATGGTGGGGCAAAAATCTATGCAAGTTACCATTATCTCCATCTATTGTACAACTTCCTGTAACGATGGGAGGAATATGACGGTTTGGTCTGATAACATAGAAGCTACCGCCACTTACGACTAAAAGGCCAACAGATAAGAAGTGATTGCGATCTCGGCAGGGTGATTAGAATTAGGCAGATTTACTTACAGGAGCTTGTGCTTTAAGCAAGAGACTTATTTCTAAACACTTATATGAAACTGCTTTCATGCCCTCTCGCACAGACAGTTTCACATCCCATTTACCAGTCCCACGGTAGTCTCTTCCATACAATCAGAAATAGATCTCCAAGACAAGCGTCCTTGAACAAAACTCTACTTCTTGAATATATGGTGGTATCCTCTTATGTTCCTGTGCAACTGACGAACAGTAAATTGAAAGCCTCAGGAAAAAAGCTAGCTGTTATGGCTAACCCTTTTTAGTTAGGAAGCATATTCAGGTTTAAATAGAGAGAATGTTCTGACTCATTAATAGGGCTATACAATTGCAGGACTAATGCACATATTATACTGTCAACCAGCTGAGTGGGGATGAGTGTCATTATGTAGCTATTTATGTCAATACTATGTAGATATTCCAGCACCAATTGTCATACCCAATCCTTGGGCGCCATAATCTGACACATTATTACAGTCATGACAAGCGGGCAGAAATGCGACTAAAGATTTAAACAGTATACACTATTCCTACATTTTATATACACACACACATATATATATATATATATATATATATACACATACATACATGCACACATGTTAGTTATTAGCTAGCTTCTCAGTAAAGGCTTAAAACACCTAAAAGGTTGGTTTTGCAGGACATCCTTATGTCAATTTTGTTGGCATGATTGTAAAGATTTGAGATCCAGACGGATCACAGTATTCATCATAAAGGGATCCGGAGATGCTGCGCTGCCGAAAGAACTGGGTGACAAAACAAGGTTGACAACCTCGGAACATGTGTAAACAATCTTTGGTGTGATGAACTGTCAGCACCATTGACTTGAAAGGAAACCAAGAAAGGTTTCCCCTGGAAAGAGGATTTTCAATGTGAATAAGACGGTGGTAAGAAGCTCCCCTGCTGTCAACCACACAGCAGATCAGAAAATCGATGCTAAAGCCCTGAAGGCTATCCCAGGATCACATTTTTTAAAGAATAGGGAAAAAAGTTGCTCACACCCACGTTGGGTAAGCTTATCTCCTATACCACCGTGTAACTATTAAAAAGGGCCAATTTAGTGCCCATGCAGCCTCACCAAAGAATGCATATTAAAACCCCTTAATGACAAAGCCCGTACATGTACAGGCTCAAAATGCATGGTTTTCAATGGGTTAAGGGACCGCCCATTGTCCTTAAGGGGTTAAATTATACTAACAACAACTACTGTGTGAGCACTTAAATATGGCTTGTTCAACCTGCTAAAATAACCTTTAGGAAAAGCTCTTATCCACCTCCACATAAGCCATTTGGCTCACACATCTCTTGCAAACTAAAAAGCACTACGTTTTGACCATGGCCACTGGACAGCATGACAACCTGTAGAGAACATAGTACTAGCACAAGAGATCATTCCTAGAGGCAGACAGCAGCATGCTGCTATTCCTGAGGGCACATGCTCATTTCATGATCTCATTGTTAATTAGTGTGATTGTTTGTCATGTGATTTGTCAATTGAATGAGAAAGGATGGCTGTAACCATTTTAACTCAACATCTGCCTTCCAAAGAATCAAAACAGTTCAGGTGCAGATCTTCACATTTTTAACTAGAGTTACAGCATTGAATGAAGCTGCGCTTCCTTAAGGGGCAGTTTAGCATCCCATACATCCTCCCCAGTGAAGAATGTGTATTAAAGTGATTACAACATATTTTAATATACATTCTTTACCTTTGTGTATGCGAGTGTGCGTATGTGAGTGTGCGTATGTGAGTGTGTGTATGGGGGGGGGGTAAAATACTTAACTGTAAAGGCACTGAAACAAAAGAGCTTTTTCTGCATAGAATCCCTGTAGATCTTTGACAAATCCTTTCATACATTTGCACAGGGCAAAAAAACCCCATTAAATGCATAAGCTAGCAGCAACGTATTCTGGCGCTCCATGTCTTAAAGGTGTGCAGTGTGCCTTTTAATGCATTCAGGATGCCAACTGAGAAGGAAACGACCAGGGTTGCTGAACTTGGTTGGGCCTTGGCGAGCATCAAAGGTATACACATCACTGTAGACTCGCCAAGTATTACTTGCATATTAAAGTACATATGATGGTTGGTGTAACTTTACAACTACCATTTCAATTCATAAGACGGCAGAAAGAAAAACAAAAAACCAAAGCAGAGCAGATGAGAAGTTCTAGTTACACAGATTGAAAAGTTATTAGGGAAGTGTGAACTTGGTGGTATCTGAGACAGGGCTGCGTAACAAGAGTAGTGTGTTGGGTGTTGTAGTGACACAATACATAAAATTTAAATGGATTTGGCTCACAGCAAGATAATTTTATAATCACATCCCACAGAACTGTTTCACACATCAGAAATGTAGATCAGTCAACTGAGCGTACAATGCTGTTTACCCAATTGCTTTGTAATATGTATGTATGCTTACTAGATATCACACAAAACTCTGGTCCACTTAGCGTAACATTAGCTGATTCATTTGAATTATATAAATCAATCATCAACTATAAAATGCTAAATAATGTTACCTCTACATACCTTTTTTATTTATACACATATGGGAATACCTGGGAAATTTCCTATACCCTATAGGATACCCTATACCCACCCTCTTCTCTAGTGGCTTCTTAAAAGGGCGAGGTTGGCCCCAGACAGCCATTGGGTGGGGAGCGGGATGGAAGAGAGTAGGGAGATGCCATGGCCACCACTCCATCGTCCAGAGAAAAAAAGAAATTGACCTGAGGAAGCAAGGCTTCACCCAGAGAGATACTAGGTAGGACAATGATAAGAAGAGTGATTGGAATAGCACTATGAAGTAGCGTGTTCAGGCCAAGGCCATGGCCAATGGCCCCTTCTCCAACATACCAGAGCCCCACTGCACAAGTGGTCCAGGCAGCAACCACCGTAGATACCACTGAAACCTGACCACTGTAGAAGCAGTTAAAAGTAAATTGCTTATTTCACACAAACAGCATAGTTTTTTTGTTTGTTCAAAATAGCTTTTTTTTTTTTTAAAGTAGTTTAGCAGATGGTAAGTTTTCATTTCAACACTTGGATCTTGTCCATCTCAACTGCCTCTAGGAACACAAGTAATCCAAAATAAGAAACCCTGCAAGATTTTGTCCTGTAAGGACAAAAGCACAGCTTTGTTGAAAAATAACTTCAGCCACACAAGCTTGCGTAAATATTCTTCATCTCTGCACCGTGAAGCCGTCTTCACACAGATTTTTACTTGGAACATTAAAGCATGCAGTCTTTCTGCTTTCATGAGAATAGAAACATATCTTCACATGAGAGGAATGTGAAGGCTCAAATGAATGTTATATGTTTTCATGGCAACCAGTTGAAGAAATGAAGTCCAGAGAAGTCCTTGGGTGGCTCGGTATATGCCTAAATCAACAGAACATGAGGACACAAAAAAGCTATTCTATTCTAGATTTAAATATACTACTTGAAAAGACAGAAATAATGGGGTATTTATAAAGAGAAACTGGGGAGAAAAGTGTTACCATCACCACAGCAAGCAATAGAATGTTCCATGCGAATTGCTTGCTTGATTTTAACTGCTGCTATAACTTTGTAGTTACGGCATCAGCGTCCTCTATTTGAATAAAAGTGATTAGAGGTCAAGGATCACTTCCCCATCGATCCCCAAAGGGTGTTCAGAGGGCTCAGTATAATGTGATGTCACGGGACCCCACACGGCTAGCAACATCTCCAGATGGAAATAAGAGTTCTCACAGACCAGACGACTGAGAACTGGATGACGATCATGGGGAAGGTGTATTTGCGGCTGAGTGTAGGGGTGTAAGTTGGCGTAGAGTACCGTTTATTTTACAGATGTTCCCCCGGCTGAGCTTACATAGCGGGCGCTTTAGGGGGTCAGTCTCATAAAATCATCCCCACTTTGGGGGGGGGAAATATCCCCATCTGTAAAGCCAAAAGCCAAGCAAAGGAACCAATGAAGGGAATAATGCTTTAAAGGATAGCTCACTATTTCGAGATTCTATGTATTGTGGCAACTCATCTTTTTAATACAAACAGGGTTTTTTTATGTACCTGCAACAGATTTCAAATCTCTCATATTTAAAGTCACAGACTTTCCCGGCCTGCTTATTATGTTGATTACAGTGATTAATCTTTAAAATAATGCCCTAGTTAATTTGCCAGAAATAAAGTGTGGGTGGCAATTAGTCACATAAAGGCAAAGTTTGGCCAACAAAGAGTTTAGCACTTTTCATTAGATCACAACAGTGTCTCCATATGTGTATACGGCTCGATAAAACACACTTTTATATCTTTATATTGCTGCAACATGACAATCAGGAGAAATAACCAATTCTTCATCCTCCACAAGGACCATGTGAATAAGTAAGGTCTACGAGGTAAGGAGGTGCTATTCTCTGGCACAAAGCAACCTCTGACTGGCAAACTTGTAGATACACAAAATCACACTTTAATTGGAAATGAAATGTATTTCTCTCTCCAAAGCTACAATACATTATGGTGAACCTCTCAACAACGGAGCTATGGTATTTTACTTCCCCCTTGATGTTCAGAGCACATGAAGTTGATTGACAATTCTATGTCCACTGAAAGCCATTGACCATGTGTTTAAGTCTGACACTGCTGTCGGCATCCTCATGACAAGCGTATCATTGATTAGATATGACAACATAAACATGATTATATACACAACTGCTCCACTTACATTACTTTATATAGCGCCAGCAGATTCCACAGCGCAGAGTCAATAAAATAATTTGAAATCACACACAATAATAAACGGGTACAAATGGAGAAGAGGGCCTGCTCTTGCGAGCTTACAATCTAGTCAGTTGTTGAGGGAAAAGTGAAACAGTAAGACCATACATCGATACATTTATGGTCAGTATATTGTGTATTATACACATATATATATATATATATATATACACACACACAAACACCACAACAACACACACTTACCTAGGATATACTGGCTCATAGAGATACTTGTCATCACCTGCTGGCACGATGTCAAAAAACAAGATATACCCATTGGTAGACTGAAACAAATAACAGAAACAAATGTTTTATTATGAAAAATGTTGTAAATGCGTCATAATATCTGCATACAAACTTTATAACACAAATACATATTAGTAAAAGAAAATCCGCATCTATTAGTGTAGAGCAATAAAATAGCAGTGAAGCGATGAATTCTTATAGAAAGTACTGCGGCGTGTTTCACACGATACAGATGATTAGATGTGTCAAAGTCTTATGCAAACTAGAAAGAATTAGAGAGAACAGTCTCTGAAGCCTGGTTCATTTACCTTGTAAACCCAATTCTCAATACAAAATGAAACATTTTTAAACAAGACATAATATATCACAATATACAGATATTATCTAGCTTGTATTAAAGCCAAAGAGAGTAGGTTGGGTTTGGCTAAACCTAGAGGCATGTTTAAATTCCTGTATTATGAGGTGATGGCCGCAGAAACGCAGAAACCTAAAGGTCTAAAGTTCCAGGGGAGAAGATTGTGCCAGACTCATGTACACTCTATTTGACTTTAACCAAAGAATCACATATAGGCATTGCCCGGAGGCTGTGTAATACTGGTGTAAACACAATACAAATCTGCCAAAGAAAACCATCTACAAGGTTTGCTGGCCGCTAACAGAAAAAAAACACCCACAACTTAGCAGATAGCTCCGTTCTGATCATTTGTTTTGGCTTCTTATAGGATTTCCTGAACTTCATTGACATTTCCTTTAATGTAAGCCAATATTTTACCCATAATCTGTGCCATCCACTTTGCTAGCCAGTGTATAGGTAAAACTTTATACTAGCTGATCATCTCTGCATGCAAATACTGAGCTTAGAGATGGTCAAAATACTTCTATAGTCTTGAGCTACATACCAGTTTCTTAGCTCAGATGAACAAAAGGCACTTAAATGGCCTGCCCTACATTTTGTCTTCCCATTTCAGGAGGGGGATGGGGGGGCAAAATGGCCATCATCTATAAGACCGATGTCCACAGATAAGGGTAGTCCAGTAATCAAATCAAGTGTTAACAGCCGAACCCAAACATATACTTCCACCTCTTCGGGGTACCATCACTGAGGTATGGTTGGTATCCCTCTAGGCACTGACCAAGGAGGTCCATGAATGGCATCTAAGAAGAGCCCATAGTGATTTTAAAGAGAAAAATCTAATTTTTTTTTTATTTAATACAATAAACAGACCGTAGGGTACGTTGAAACCTTCACTTCTTCAGATGTTAATCATTGTTTAACCATAGGTACAGAAACCAACGTTGCTTTGACCAGGAAACTCAGGTCTTTACTGAAGCAGGCAATGATCAGCACATTGGACTGATTGCCATTATGAATTATACCAAATTCAGTACCATATACAAAGTGAGCAGTGCAAAGAGTGAAATAACTCAAGCATAACGCGCATGGTCAAACGTTCCTAAATTCCTCCCTCTCTCTCAAATGAAAATCTGAAGAGGAAAGTTCTCTTATACTTTGTTGTGCTGCAGAGGAGATAATGTACTGTTCCGTGTAAGAGCGTATGTGGTCTAGGCTAGGCCACAAGCTACGTTTTTTTTCCCACAGTGTACCACAATGTTATAAAAGGTTACGGCAGCAACGCTCACCGAGCTGCATTCTGTAACGACACATGGTATAAGTATGTTAAACCACTTAACACGTCTGTGTATCAAAGACCTTAATGGAATTACAGATTATTACGTAATGCTCGGGCACAGCACGATTCAGCAAACCTCGCTTTAAAAAGGAGTAGTAAAGCCACGGTGAAAGTTCTTTAAACAGATCATGACTTTCTTAAATTTTAGATTCAAGTTAAGTGCTTATATTAACCCCTTAATGACAAAGACCGTTCATGTACGGGCTCAAAATGCATTGTTTTCAATGAGTTTTGGGACCGCCCATTGTCCTTAAGGGGTTAAAGTTGATTTCCACCTCCTCTCCTGCCCCGGGTCAGAGTGCGAGTTATAAATACATTATCATGTCCATGCATTAAAGTCTATTAATCAGGTTTAGTGCACGTGGCCAAAATATGGTTAATATTTAACGTGGCACTATACAAAAGAAAAAAACCTTGAATCCTTTTTTTTCCTAAGAGCAAAATAATAACATTGAGAAAAAAATATATAAATATATATATGTCATTAAAACATGAAAATGTAGCAAATACAAGTAGCTGCGAGGTCCTGCACTCTACGACCTTGTCGGTCTTTTTCCTCCTACTGGTTTATGATCCCAGTCATGGCCTGGTGAGCTTTCAAAGTGTTTGAATGTGAACACAGAGGTTCCATCTGTGCTAAAGAAATAATAATAATAATAAAAAAAGAAATCTGTGGCTATGAAATAGTTTGAGAAGTCTGTTTAAAGGTTCTTTTTCTTGGCTCTTTTGCTGAAAAACAGGAAGCCAGCTCTGGAAAAGAAATCTGAGACCTTCCATTTTCTGCTCCTTGAGTTTAGCCTCGGCACTTCTGGCCAAAGCACGTCACACATTTTACCTCGTAAAACGAACCCAGGAAGACCTCCATTGTACAAGCAGCGTATGGCAATTCAGAAACAATGAACCCTGTTAACACATCTCATAGAAATGCACTGAAATGCCTGAAGCTGTGCTGTGTTATATATTATATATATATATATATATAATATAAAAATCATTTTAAAAGCGGTTATACTGACCAACTCAAACACTGGCTGTTGTACACTGTAATATGTAATTACGCTGCCTCAGAAAATCACACAGTTATATTTATAGTTCCAAAGACGGTAATCGCATGTCAGGACCAGCTGTAAGAACCCAAGCACACGTCCACCATGGACACGGCCCCGGCAGATTTGACGCCTTTGTAGGATCTTTTGCGTGCAAAAAAGCCACACACAAATCCTCATGCATCATATGTGCCATTTTTATGGTGCGATTGTGCTCTTCCAGAGGATTGCGTCACACGAACATTTACAGACCACCCCTGTTGTCTCTGCCACCTTCTATGAGAGTTCTCAGTAGCCCGCACCAAAACAGGTTTCAAACCTCAAATGAAATTCTATGACAGATAACAGAAGTCTAGATATATCCACAAAGATCAAACAGATCTGAATGAAGACAAAAAAAACCTCTAGCTGCCAGCTTACTGGTTAGGGCAGATGAGAATATGATCTCTAGCAGACATAATATAAACAATACCCCCTCTGCTACAGACTGCACAACATCATTATATATACATTTCCTGAAGTCCCCCCCCCAATTTGTATAATCACAGACAAGAGTTTCCAAATAAGCTTCACCTCCATACCTGATAAGATAACAATGGAAGAGTCGCATTAACCTGGTGGAAGGTGGTCAGCTGGCAGCACGGGTAAGTAAACAGTGTTCTCATTGTGATTGTTGGCAGAACTACCTCTAACACAATACATCAATGCTGTCATTGATAAGGCAGGTGAATCACACAGCATAGATCTTCTGGAAACGGACAGCGTTAGAGATTTTATTTAGCGAACCAATGGGTACATATAAAATCATACAAAATCATGCACTGAGAAATGTTTAACAAAAACAAGAAACCTCCAACACCCAAGATCCTTATGGTAGAAGTCTACGTCAGCAAGACAGCGAATATAAAACTCAGTACACCCTGCAGATGATATTGTCCGCTACATGCAACAGATGGAGATATGATGGAGCGGCACACGTGTTAATGAGAAATGTAGCTTGCAACTAATTTGACTACAAGTGGAACAGACAACACTCCCACAGCAGGCTGGATTTTCCTGGCACGCGTCCCAACAGAGAAGCAGACAGGCGATCAAATTGCAGGCTACTAGATGTCCAACATCATCTCCTAGCATAATTCTCAATTACACTTAGCGCGATACTGCTTAATGTACATCACAAACGACCTATGATTGATTATTGCATTCTTTGAATAAAGCGCTTCGTGTGACAATTTGTAATGACACTTTGGCAGTTCCAGATCTCTGGGAACCGTTCATCTCACTGCCGTAACTGCTCTGTCCTAACAGGCACATTCCTCCTGCAAAAAGCACCGAGTTTGGTCTACATAATACAACGTTAGCATCGGGAGAGTAATTTTTTTTTAAACTTGGTGCATCTCACTTTCTAGTGAGTAGAAGGCCTGCATACAAGCAACCTACATGCAGCTTTGTGAGAAGGTATATGGCCTCTGTGTTCAAACCAATTTTGTGGGCTGTTATAATACATAGATGGAGTCGGTGACAGCAGAAACTGATGCAATCTTAAAGTGTGGAAAAGTCACTGCCACCCCAGCTGAACCCAACGCATCCCAATGCCAAAGGGATTATTAGGATTGTGTGTCTGAAGACCTTGGTAAACAACTAGGCCTGATACAGGCAAGCCCTACCCGATCATGCCACATTCAGAAGGCATTCTTCAAACACACTAGGTAAACACACTAGGCCACATGGTCATTTCTAAGGCTATGGCGGTCTACAGAACCACTGTCAGCAGTTTATTTCCTCTTTTATTATAATACTGATGCACAATGATATTGATGTAACTTACATAGCTTGAATTGATGTACCTAAGCCCAACTAAGGAAATCCTTTAAATAAAAAAGCTTGTATTTCCCCATGCCATTAACTATAAGATGTAGCTCTTATGAAGATGACTTGACCACTGTTTAACAGATGAGTTATTTCAAAACAATGGTTCTGAATTTCACTGCTGCTTTCACTTTTTACAAAAACGACTTGAAAAAAACAAGACATTTGTTTCAGCTTTAATGCACTTGCTTATGAGCTTTGCCACCTTCTGGCTAACCTTATACAGACGGCCTGTAATCACTACGAGCTCTTCTGCTTCATTTGCAGACAGTTTGTGCTGCCAAGAACCCAAACTCTACGGAACGTAGGATTTGAAAGTGTTTGCTGTCAGATGCCGATTAGCAAGGAAAGCAGTCGACCCGGGGTCTCTACGGGCAAAACACATTACATACAGACATACATACATATATACATACCAACTCCTGCCTCCTCCTCTGTGACAAGTAAATAACCAATGACTTCCATATTTATCACTGTATTCATATTGTGGTATATTCAACCAAATTGACGATGAAAAGTTATACCCAAACAAATGAAATGAAACACATCTGAACGAACAAAGCAGAGCGTGTGAGGTTTACTTACTGCAATTACGATCATGCTGCTGTCCGGTCTCCATTCGGATTGTATATAAGCTCCAAACTGGGCCGCAGCTTTAGCAGATTCCTTGTAACTGGCAATTAATACGCTGGGCTGCAGAACGGAAAACAAGAAAAGGAAATATTATAATCTCTGAGTAAGAATACAACACGCACGGGAAGCTGCATCCACCTATACAACAATATAGCTTTTGTCAACAGTACAATGGTGCCAAGGGTACAAAAACAAATGCTGGACCAAACTGTTCTGTTATCCCAACCATAACACGTGAACAGTCTCTATGGCAAAAGAAAACAGAAGTTGGACATCGAAAAAAGGAACATTATGATAATATTAGCATATGATGTATTATCTTGACTAGCACGTTATAGACACTTTGTGTTTTACAACCTATCAGAAAAAAGAATCAGCGCATGGTTCCCTAAACAAACCGAAAACCCCTAAACTAGCACAAATCACGCATAATAGCTCAATGGGCCACACCGAGAGTCCCCACGTAAGCTTTTTGTAACATTTTATGAGTAAAAGGCTTGCAAGTTCACTTGAGGTCAGAGAGTAGGTGTGAGGTTATCAGAGAACGCTCTCGATACGGTATACGGAAACACGGTTTCATAAACCCAGAACAACCACAGCACAGGCAGACAGACGTGCTTTCAAAGAAATCAGCCGGGGATCACTCACGCTAGCTGCCGGAAGAGCGACAGGCAAAACTGCTGCACCGACCACTGAAAAGCCATCTTCTAGGGGCAAGAGAACGACTCAGCGCAGATACATATTATGCTTATTGTTCTGTGACTGGAGTTTTGGGGTTTTTTTTGGGGGGGGGGGGTGCAGCAAACAGCTTCCTACATTGATCAGTCCTGAGTTGCTCCATATGTTACTGTGAAGTCAATCTATTAAATATGCTTATTTGCTAGAAACTTGTAGGTGTGATGCATTAGGATTAAGAATCTTGCCGTTTTAGAGACACAGAGTGAAAGAGTAATCTGCATGACTTTCTACTTTGAGAAGGCTGTTAGTACTCCAACCCCCCCCAAAAAAACTAAAAATATAATAATAATAATTACAACAAACACCTTGGCACTCAGAATTTTTAAAAGGCAATACTGTGCAATCATCACCGTTTCAGATATTCCACTCCAAACAAAGCCTTAAGCTCTGAGTGTATGACGCCAGACCTCAGGGGACACCAAAAAGGCTCCAGTTTCAGCACAAACATCTCAAATAAATTAACCCTTTCTTCTTCTTCACCCTTTCTTTACCCTTTGCTTGTTCAACCAAGATTCCCCTATTCAGTTTGTCCACAAAACAATACATTTTTGTTTGTGCCAGAATGGGGAAAAAGTAATATTTTTACGAAAAGCCCTTACTCATCTCAGGAACTATCATGTATATGTAATTGTAAATAGATGTAGGCGACAGCACACAATATATGTCAGGGTAGGCACACAAGAGGTGGGTAAATGCCATGTAATGAAGAAACACAAACTGGGGACAAAACACTTTTCTACAATAATTCCATCTTTTTGTGGACTCCAACTCCCATCACTTGGGAGTTTATAATGTATCATGCAGTGATCACAGCCCAGTATTTCCATGATGCCATGGTATCTCTCAAAGGTGGTAATGGGTTAAACTACTTGTTTTCTGGCAAGAACACCCAGGACACACACTGTGCTAGCCTGTTCATGGCCCTCGAGGAATGGAGTTGCGCACCTCTGCAGCGCCTGAAATTGGAGTCAGAATAAGGTCAAGACCACCAAGAGTGTAATGCCATTTAGTAAGGATTACTTAAGAACATCAGATCGCTTTCCTGCCAGTTCTCTGAAAGCTGATTTTCAGTCGGGTCAAGCGGCATAGTGTTAGACAGACCTTCCCTGTTAAAGGGAGAGGTGGTGCCCAGGTAAGATGATCAAAGCACTGCGTCTGTGAGCGAGTCTGGCGGCTGGGTAGGTGCGTACGCGGTTGAGATATGCGATGTGTATGTTTGCGTGCCTACCTAGTGCATTAGCACGGCTGAGAGCGATCAGCGGGTTTGAGTGTGTGGTCAGTAAGAATGTGTGCTGGATGGTCAGAGAGCAGTCAGTGTGCCAGTCTAATTAAACGGTCCCACCTTCAGGGGGGATCCTTCCCATTTGGAAATCCTGTGGGGGATTCTCCCCGTGTAAAGAGTATTGAATTTCAGACCCTTACCGGCCTCAGAGTAATTTACAAGTACTTCTATAAAAAGCCAAAACCGGCTGTGTCAGACATCAGCAATTTTTGTCAGAAAGGCATTCATTAGTAAATACACTGCATTGACAGTCATCAAGATACAAAATCAGTCCATCACCGTATCGCATCTGGTGCTCTAATACCCAGCATCATCCTATATAAGTATTATCCTATGCTCATTTGTCCTTAGAGCTTATCCAAGATATATCTAAGCCTAAAATTTCTACCAGTAATTGTAGTTTTACACTGAAGGCAGCGCTGAAAGACAAAAGACAACACAAGATAACAGGATATACGCCATGATGAAGGGGCCGAGGGCATAACCGCTACAAGTCAATGGCTAGTTCACAGATCATTATGCCGCTTCTCGAAAGCAGTACAGCTTTTGGGTAATTATACAGCTGCGTTCATCTTTATTTTCGTATATGGCGATGTATAACTAAAAACAGACAGGCACTGCTGTCATATATTCTTTGATATCGAGTTTATTATTTAACGGTTGATCTAATTTCTGGATACAACAGGCTTTATTAACCAAAAGCTTCCAAAACGGAGTCAATTGCGCAGAAATCTATAAATATGAAAACAATAATCCACCTAGAGAGCATACAGGTCCAAAAGTTGTTAAAAAAAATTGTGTGTTTTTAACACAAATACCTTAATTCTTTCTTAGGGTTCCCGTCAACCGGATGAGTGCCCTATTTTGCGCTAATATCGAAAAGACATTACTGTCGGAGGCTGTGAGATGGAGATATCTGAAAAGAAACATTCCTAACATATTCGAGAAAACCACAGAGGAAATGCTTAAAGAGGCACTCCAACAAAAGAATACACAGCCAGGTGAACATTGACTAGTGTTTTACCGGCTGAAAATTAAGCACAGGCACTCCGGATGTGGTGGACTACAACTCCCAGCATACTCCGCCTAGCCAAAAGAGTCATGGGAGTTTCAGTCCGTGCAGCAGCTACAGAGGAAACCTGCACATTTATGCCCCTCACTTTCCTCCACAACACCCGGCCCTGTTATGTGGACACGAAAGCCTTCCGATACTCACCCTGCTGTACCAAATACTGAGCTGGGTCTGCGACAACACTGAGAAAAAGATCCTCTGCGAGTCTGACTGGATGTGAAAGGGTTTCTCCAGGCTTTTCAGAGGGCACAGCAGTTTCTTGGGCCACCCACTTAAAAAATACATGGTGTCACCCCTTTCGGCCCTCACGGACACCTGTCACTCTAGGCCGTGACCGTCAGTCCGCGGCCGGCGAGCCGCATATGGCCCCTGAGAGTGCACCTAGCCGCTCTTCCCTTCCTGTTCAGGAGCTCGTCGCACAAACTATGCGCGCATGCGTCAAAAGGACGCCCAGGAGCCGGTGGGGTAGGTACGTGAGTAGGGAGACGCCTACCACACAGAGAGCGCATGCGCAAAGTGAGTGCCTACGAAATCCTGACGCATGTCACTCAGGGTAAGGGTGCGCTGATTGAGTACGCATGCGCGAGTGGATCGCCTTCCAACGGTGCTAAACGCATAGGAGCTGGGCGATGTGAAGAACATCGTTTTACGCACAATATTTACTATTGTGGTTTTTCCTACTAAAGACGCGTTTATCCTAGATTTATTTCCCTACTTAACGAACATTCATTAAGCGATAGCGAGCAGAACCTTTATCTAAATGTAGAGAGTGGTAGATGAGTGGAACGGTCATCCAGCAGAAAGGATGGTTTAATATTGATGGTCTAGGCATATGGTTATGTTGAAGTAAGGTTAGGGGTCAATGACTAATTAAGGAATGATTCCTATCTACCATCAAATTCTATGATTCTATAGATTTAGATGGACTCTCCATATAGTGAAATATGCTGCTATGCACTAAAACTATAATAATAATGATGCCGTATTTAGAAAGGTCGACACAGGTGGGTCTCCCATTTGAGAATAGCCATAGTTGGCCCTACATGAATTATTAAATTCTTATTGAAAACATCACCAAATATAATATGTTTATGCAGCCAATTATTATTATTATTATTTATTGTTTTATATAGCGCCATCAAATTCCGTAGCGCTGTACAATGGGTAGACAGTGCATAACAAGTAGTACGTAACATAACAAATCGACTTACAGAGACGACAGGTGAGGAGGGCCCTGCTAAAAAAGCTTACAATCTACAGCTTACAATCTACTGTTTATGTGAAATGAACTCCCCAAACATTAACCGTCATGTTATACGATTTTTCTATATAAAGCAGATCAATGATCTTCTTAACCCCACTCACCCTACTAATTTATGCTACCATTTCCTAGGGGCTCGGAGAAAATCGTCGCCACCATCCCCCCTTGTTATTAAATGGCCCACTGTTGCCTTTCCGTGGTGATGCACAGAAATACGCACCTTCTTTTTGTTGGTTTTCCTTTTTTTTTTTTTGCGCTTCTTGGAATCGCTCATCATTCACATTCAAGTCCATGCATTGAGAGCGAATATTGGAATGTGCAGCAATAAGTGAGCATTAAGGCTAGAGACCCCTAGGACATGATTATTTCCCACCCTGTTTCTAACGCACAAAAACAAATTCTATGAATACAGTGAAATAGTTTTATTTATATGTTGTCATCAAAGAGAAACAACTCCATTCTTTCTTCTTCCCAATGAACAGCACTGCTCTGTTTTTTTTTCTTCTTTATATCTTCAGCCCTCTTTCTTCTAGCAAGCTTAGGAGGCAATTTCTCTTCTTCCCATGGTGTCCAGGTTGTTTTTAGGGGAGAAAGTATGCTATTTTAACGAGACATGATCCTCTAGATTGTAAGCTCCTTTGAGCAGGGCCTTCCTCATCTATTGTTTGTGTACGTCAAATTATTATGTTATATACTATTTGTTATGTCCTGTTTACCCATTGTACAGCGCTATTGAATATGATGGCGCTATATAAAACAATAAATAATCATTTCAGCAAGAGGCTGCTCTATACCTAACCTATTTTGTATATATATTCTATGGCATATTCTGCCATTAATAAAATAAATATGTGCTGGCTGATGTATGAAGCACCTTTTTCGCCTTCATCGCTTATACCGTAAATCTAATCAGAGTGTTCTTGGGAGCGATGGCTCTTGTTATTAATGAATTTTTATATATAATGTCATATTTCGAGTGATTAGGGTACGTAAATACATCTGCCCGGGGAGATATATTGCCAGAGCCCAATATCACACCATGCTTGATAGAAGAGAGTGAGCTGTTGCCATGGAAACAAATACCCCCTTCCCCCCAAGAAACATTGCTTATTTAGTGGATGAAATAGCTGTTACTGTCACTTTAATGTTTTCACTACAGTAAAAGACATCTGGAGTTTCAGAATACAATTTCTAATTTAAGTATGCGTACAAATGTATTTTATTATTGGTGTTTTATTCCTAGACAATAATATTTATATTAATAGTTTCATTTGTTTTTATAGGTTTCTCAATTCATCGACTATTTTAGAAAAGGAACTCATTCTTAGGCATAAGTTGGTAAAATGAATAGGGGGCTGCTAGTGAAAAAATACCTTAGCATTGATCATGAATTACACAACAACCATTATTGGCAGTTTCTTTATTTAACCCCTTAAGGACCGGGCTCATTTTTTCGTTTTCTACCCTGTGGGACCGAGGCTGTTTTGACACTTTTGTGGTGCTTGTGTTCAGCTGTAATTTTCTCCTCACCCATTATATAAGTTATATATTGTTTTTTCAGGACAAGATGGGCTTTCTTCAGATACCAGTATTTTGATCGTATCATCTTATTTACTATAAAAAAAAAATTAAAAAAAACATGGTGAAAAATTTAAAAAAAACCACATTTTATGACTTTTATTTGAAAAATCTTTTACTTACCTAAAAAAGCAAGTAAAAAAATAGCTAAATAGATTCTACTACTTGTCCTGAGTTTAGAAATACCCAATGTTTTTATGTTTTTTTGCTGTTTTTTGTACGTTATAGGGCAATAAGTACAAGCAGCGTTTTATGA
>VKOC01018091.1:0-17550 GCA_009364415.1 Spea multiplicata
CTCCAAGAGAGATGGACTTTACAAGGCTCAAAATATAAGCGTGAGAAGCAAGTTGCCTACCCCCCTTTCTCATTCTTCCTGAGTTTCATTCGCGAAGCAGCCCGGTCAAAAAATGACCCCAGCTTCATGTTAGATACACATACTGCAGCCAGGTTCAATAACACTAGAACACCCATCTCCGTCCACAGAACGGACGTGTCCTCTATGACTCAAATGAGTTTAGACCAGTCGGTCGATGGAAACAAGAAACCAAAAAACCCTAACAAAGAATGCCCCATTCATAGAAAGCCACATCCGCTTAGCAAGTGTATTGGGTTCAGAATGAAGCCCATAGAGGAGCGTAAGGCCCTACTCCGAGAATTGGGGATTTGTTTTAAATGCTGTGCTTCTACAAGTCACCTATTCAAAGCGTGTAAAGAAGCTATAAAGTGCACAGAGTGTGGCAGTGACAGACACATAGCAGCTTTACATCCAGAGACATTTAAGACTAAAACAATCAAGGCCCCTAACCTTGTTACGAAGCAGGGCGGGGAGGAAGAAGATCCAAGCACACCCCCCCTATCTGTAGCATCTAAATGCACCGAGGTCTGTGGGGAAGCCAGTGATGGCAGATCTTGTTCTAAGATATGTCTTGTAGCCGTGCACCCAGACGGGCAACCTGAAAGAGCCATAAGGATGTATGCCATCATCGATGATCAAAGCAATCGATCGTTGGTCAGGTCAGAATTCTTTGACCTTTTCAACATACAAGATAACACCTCCCCTTATACGCTCCGGACGTGCGCAGGGCAGATAGAAACAGCAGGGAGGAGAGTAAATGGCTACACCATATGTTCAGTGGACGGCAAAGTAAGGATGCCTCTCCCCACACTCATCGAGTGCAATCATATGGCGGAGGATAGAAGTGAAATCCCTACACCAGATGTGGCACGCCACCATCCCCATCTGCAGGCGATAGCTGATCGCATTCCACCACTAGATGGAAGTGCCCAGATCTTGCTGTTACTTGGCAGAGACATCATGAGAGCACATAAAATCCGTGAACAACGAAATGGGGAGCATAATGCTCCGTGCGCACAAAGGCTCGATCTAGGATGGGTGATAGTGGGCGAAGTGGGTATTGACAAGATACGCAAACCAGATAATGTAAAAGCTCTACGAACAAACCTCCTGGAGAACGGTCGTATATCTCTCTTTAAACCACGTCCATATCACTTCCATGTCAAGGAGAAGCTTGGAAACAAAGAGAAACAAAGGTATACAATCAAAACACAAGGAGACAATCTTCAGTCAGAAAAACACACTGATGACCTAGGATGTACAGTGTTCCAGAACGACGACATAGATGACAAAGTCATAGAGTGTAGAATGAACGTCTTTGGCAACAGCCCATCGCCGGCAGTGGCTGCCTACGGGCTCAGAAGGACAGCCCAAGAAGAAGAAGCCATAGAACTGCACAAACTGACTCAAAGGATGCCACACATTGCCACAGTAATGAAGGCATTTCATATAGATGATCACGCAAGTGCCCTGAAGAATTTGGATCTGGGGACCGACACACCTCCCATTCAACAAAGTCTGGGGTTAAGCTGGAACCTCAAGGCAGACACATTTACATTCCAGGCGTCCATCAAGGAAATACCCTACACCCGACGTGGAGTCCTGTCTACTGTAAACAGTCTCTATGACCTGCTGGGATTCATTGCCCCAGTCGCAATACAAGGAAAGTCTCTCCTCAGAGAATTATCCTTTGAAAAACAGGACTGGAACACTCCACTACCTCCAGAAAGGCGTAAAGTGTGGGAGATATGGAAAGATTCCTTGAAGACCCTCAAGCAACTTCAGATCCCACGCCCTTACTTGCCGACATCTATCACCACTGCATACAGCAAAGAGCTTTGTGTATTCTCAGATGCCTCAACAAAGGCAATGGCAGCGGTGGCTTACTGAAGAACTGCAGACGCAGATGGTAGACATCATACCAGGTTCATGCTTGGCAAGACTAAGCTGGCATCACAACCTGACTGTCAACCCTAGCTGACCACCTATCCGACGGATTCTCAAAGACATTGCGAACCGTACAGGTAGACTGAACTGTGCACCCACCGGATATCCCTTGCCGAAGGAACCCTGGAGCCAGTGGCATTACATCACAGTGAGAATGTGGACTTTTGTTTATTGTTGTTGTGTATTTACATATGTTCCACATAAGGGTATATATATGTAGTGGTATCTCCAGATACCAGACGGGGAGTGTCATGGAACAAGTTTGTTTATTTTGTTATTTCCCCTTCTTCCATTAAGTTGCTGGTTGCCCTGGCAACTTTCCAATTCTCATAGTTGAGATTGGGCTATTCCTCCTCCCCTGCAACTTTTCAGTAGTTGGTTTGTCCTAGGTGTTTTTCCTGTTCCCCTGTATCTCTCCCCTGGACATTCTATCTCAGCAGCCTCTGTGAGTACAGGTTCTGATTATCTTCTCCCTTGCAAGGCAATCCGTTTTTACCTTCCCCTTGCAGAAGCACTTCCACTCATAACAAAGCACCTTCTTCTAGAGAAGCACTTTTCCAACACTATACAACCAACAAGTGCCTTTATTTCTGTGACTTTCCTAATAAATCTCAGAAAATACAGAAGACTTTGTGTGCTTTTATAGGGGACGAGTTAAGCTATCTGACCTTATTCATTTCCTGGCATTTGACATTCATATCCAGGCATCTGACCCTGGGGTTCCAGAATAGCGACGGAGAGTGAGGGGCGCCAAGCAGTTTCTGAAAACGTCACGAGCGACCGCTCGGTGCACCCTGCCCGGGACTTAAATTAATACAGCTGGGGTTTTTTGTTTTAACATTATTTAACATCACAGTACCTGTGATCAGCCAGGAAGAGGAGCAAATCAGAGGTTTCAGGAGGATCTGGAGAGACCCTCTGAAAATCTTTTTACACTTATTATTGTTTCAGGCGGTGACAGGACTCACACAACCAGCAAAGAATGCCTGAACCTCTGTTTAGGCATTTTCTGTTACTCTGGTGTTAGTGTCATTCATACCGTTACACCAGGGCAAAAAGCTAGCAATGCTGGCTCCTGGAGACTGGTTGTCTAATGACATCCTGATCTTCCATGTGCCAGCAGGGAAACGTCCCCCTGGTGGAAAAACAGGATTCCATTCCATAAGCTACAACCCTATACCCAAATCATAGTTAGAAAATGTGGTCAACCCAGTTTTTTTTTATGCAGAGCCAGCTTCATGCATAGGAGACTTGTCATGGTCAGCCTTAAATACTAAACTATGAAGCCAGTGAATTTCAACTGCAGCTTATCTGAAAACTCACCTACTGTTTATGATCTAACATTTCAAAAACTATAGTTTTTCAGTTCTATTGCGGTTTAACTTTTTATTATAGTAAAATAAAAACACAAGAGGTTCATCCCCACCTTACATAATGCATAATTGCATCTTTTTTTTCAAAGGTGAGGACCGTACATTGAAATGCTTACATTATTTCTCAAACAAATCTCACACTGAGAGTCAAAGTTTATAACATTTTTCCATTCTATCTAGTATTGCATAGCAGTAAGTAATGACCATTATTATTATGGACAAACAAAAATAATAACCGTATGACATGTACTGTGGGTGACACTCTAAACTTTCTAGACACGTTTAATAGTTTGTGACACCCCTTGAATGCTAATTGGGATACTTGCTGTCACATCATTATACCCAAATTTACTTCCCAGTGAGTCACCAATGGATCCTGGATGCTTTCTAATCAAATCATTTTGGTCAAATTCTTGGAACTGTCACTCAGACTGGGCAGAACAGCTAATATTACATACCTGGGTATGGTACAAATCATATTTTAATTGAAAGGTTGTAGTTGTAAATAGTGTAGAGGATGGAAGTAATTATACACAGATCAGCCATAACATTATGACCACTTGCCTAACATTGTGTAGGCCCCCCTTTTACCACCAAAACAGCCCTGACCCATCAAGGCATAGACCTCTACAGGTGTGCTGTGGTATCTGGCACCAAGATGTTAGCAGCATTTCCTTTAATTCCTGTAAGTTGTGAAGGGGGGGCTCCATAGATGCATGCTGGTACCATGTGTTCTCCAGATAAGTGACGTACATGCACCTGGCCATCCACATGATATAAAAGAAAATGGGATTCATCAAACCAAGTCACCTTCTTCCATTCCATTCATGTGCCCATTGTCGGTACTTCCGACAGTGGACAGGGTCAGCATGGCCCATACTCAACAAACTTTGATGCACTGCCTGTTCTGACACCTTTCTATCAGAAACAGTATGAACTTTTTCAGCAATTTGAGCTACAGTAGCTCATCTATTGGAGCTGACCACAAAGACTAGCCTTTGCCCCCCACGCGTACTAATGAACATTGGTGCCCATGACCCTGTACTGACCACTTCAGACCGGGAACACCCCACAAGAGCTGCAGTTTTGGAGATGCCTTGACCCACTCGTCTAGCCATTACAATTTGGCCCTTGTCAAAGTTGCTCAGATCCTTACGCTTGCCCATTTTTCCAGCTTCAAATGTGAGGACGAAATATTCACTTGCTGCCTAATATAACCTACCCACTGACAGGTTCCATGATAACAAGATTATCAGTGTTATTCACTTCATCTGTCAGTAGGCATAATGTTATGGCTGATTGGTGTATGTGCCTGAACCAAAAAGATGACCAAAAAGATGTCTATTTTCAGTTGAGGTAATGTTTGTGAAATCTTGCTATGTTAGTGAGTTTAACCTATCATGTGGCTCAGTTCAATCATTCATATTCACTTATGTTTTAATACAAAGCCTAAAAGTATAGTGTTTTCATTTGCATACTGCCTGCGGGATTCATTACATTTCTAATGTATAACACCCCTAGGGGCAGGGCTAGTCACCAATAGATTTGATAGGGGTGGGAAGAACATGGGTGGTGCGTGGTCAGAGCCTGGGTAAGGAGTAGGTAAGGGGAAGGGCACCCAGGAGTCAGGGAGTGGAGAAGCAGCTAGTTCATGAAATAGTTTTTCACCAAACGCTCGACGGCAAGCCCCACGAGTGAAACATGGGCGCTAAAGCAAGTCCTCTGAGGGGAACCTGGGTTCTGGCGTGCCCTGTGTATGCAATCTGGGTACAGTGGCAAGCAATGTAATTTGTGTGTAACCTGGGTGCTTGTCATGCCCTATGAATGCAATCTGGGAGCTGGTTCAAGTCCTATGTGGGCAACCTGGGTTCCAGCATGTCCTGTGTTTGCAATCTGGGTACTGCGGCAAGTCCTGCAGGTGCAATCTGGGTGTTGTGGCAAGTCATATGAGTGCAACCTTGGTTCTGGCATGTCCTGTGTTTGCATTCTGGGTGCTGAGCAAGTCCTGTGGATGCAATCTAGGTGTTGGGACAAGTTATTTGCGTGCAACCTGGGTGTTAGGACAGGTCATATGTATGCAACCTGGGTGCCAAGCAAGACATGTGAGTATAACCTGGGTGCCGGACAAGTCCTGTGAGGGCAATCTGGGTTCCGGGCAAGTCCTGTGAGGGCAATCTGGGTGCCGGGTAAGTCCTGGGAGTGCAACCTGGGTGCTGGGCAAGTCCTGGTAGTTCAACCTGGGTGCTGAGCAAGTCCTGTGAATGCAATCTGGATGCAGGGCTGGCCTTTGGGGTGTGCAACCTGTGAACTATGTCTGTTATGTGAGTCATTGAATACTAAGGTGCATTTTTCACTTGATCGCACTGTGTTTTTTATTCTAACTTTATTAACACCATAAAAATGGAATTTGTTGATCTGTGAGAAATCAATGTTCCTATTCTTAATTGTGCATTCTGATGGGCTTGTCTTTCAAAGTTTCTTCTAGCTGGTCCTTATGTATATTTAAACTGACCCTTCATAATGTATAATTATTGGACACATGTTTTACCTACAGATACGTGGTGTAAAAACTAGGAAAAGCAGTGTCCAGATCAGTATATAGTGATAGGAGTTAGGGTGTATCACCTCAGTGGGAGATATGCCATACAACTGTCTGTGTTTGTCTTGCTGTAATGATAAGAGATATAATGTACCATCCTCAGTGTCTGGATCACTATATATTGATAGGAGTTATACTGTTGTGGTTATGGTGATGGACGGTATGTTGTACCACCCATAGTTTTAAAATGCGAATAAGTCCCTGGGTTTGGGGAACTTTGTTTTACCATTATTGTTTTATTATAATGTCGTCCATACCTTTATTCCCATTTTTAACATCTTATTTCTCATGATTTAGCAGAGCTTATCATACAGGTACCAAAGAAATAATTTTATATAGATGGTAAGGTCCCGCTATTTGTAATGAATAATTGAGGGTATAATAAAATAAAGGGACTTGAGAATTGTAAACCAAACTCTATGTTTATTGAGTATATATATATATATATATAATACAACAATGAATGCTCAGTTGAAAGTAACTTTGCCAAAAACATCTTGGTGAATTTCTCCTATTCTGGGAACTTGTATATAGTCTTACAACACTAAGCTGAGAAATGACTCTTACGTTTTATGGTAAATATTTCTTACTTTCACCAATAACAATTTTTACTTATTGTATCCAACTTCAGCTAATACACTTGGATGAGACAATCTAGCTTCCTTTAGTGAACAAAAAAACAAAGTTAATGACCCCTATACCATCCAGTTATAATGTTACACTAAAGACAAACTGCAGCCATGGCTTAAAAATACCATGTAATTTATTCTTCTCCTCCCAAGATCTGTTCAGCTCTTATATATGCATATACCATAAAACTAACTGTAGTCCTCAAATACAAAAAGGGACCACTGCACAAAAATAATTTAAAAAAACAATTAATTTCCAGAAAGTCGTTCAGTTCTGCTATTGGGATGATTTTCACTCCACCACTAGACTCATTATTATAATTTTAGCATGTTCCCTGGGTACACCAGTAAGCTACAATCAATTACAATTACAATCATTATTTACTTTCTTATTTTTAGTGATACATCCTTGTTCAGGCGTTCATCATGACGTGTTAGTGTTGTGTTTGTTGAAATTTATTGCTGCTAATAAACAATATTTTTTTTCTACACAGTGACATTTTTAGACCTGTTTACTAGCATCCACACTAAAAATCCTTCCACAGAATGTGTAGAAAAAAACAATATTATATATTGTAATGTGTGTCACCAGTATGAAATTCTATCTTGCTACACAGAATGGCTGTTCTTTATAACATTCTAATAATCAAATTTGACAAAAAAAACAACATAAAAGTTATAGAAAGAGCCAATTTTTATGTCTGTATGAAAATTAAGCAAAATAGAAATAACACATGTAGACCTGATTAACAGACTTTTCAAAATATGGAAACGCATAAGTAATACATGCATAATGAAACATTTTTTTTCCATAATAAATCATTTTGCATAATTTATATTGTTCATAATTAAAAATATTGTACTTAGATGGAATTTCAGAAAAGATTTGGGATGGTTAAAGCCGGAGCTATCATTACTTTATTGTTTTTACTATTATTTACTAGGTTTCCTTGTGAAAATGTAGGCAGGTCTCCTTATAATTTACTAAAGTAGATACATGTTCCCAAACACAACTGAGCTAACCTAAAATCCCACTGAGTAATTTCATACAGAACCCACAAGAGTCTATCTATCATGTAGCATTTTCGGCAGAAAGTCCCAGTAGGTCTTTTTTCTTTTTGGAGCCTGGAATTATGAAATCACTTTGTTCGAATCATAAATGGTTGACAACAATATAATTATTTTCTTTGCTCGGTGGAGAAAAACACTTAGAGAAGTATTTAAAGTCTTTGAGTTTTTCATGGGTTACCAGATCAATACTGACAATATCTATTATGTTTCTTATCTCTGGGGGAAAAAAATACCTTGGTCCAGATGGGATCTTAGGAGCAAACATTGTAAAACTGTTATCACATATATGCACATGGGAATGTCAACTACCCAGCAGGTTCATAGAAAAACGCAAGTTGATATTACAAAATATTGCTCCCCTGATGGAATCAGAACACTAAGCTTAGAGTTGTGTAACCGTTTGGTCAGATACAGTTTCTAAAAGGGGTTCTTCCATCTGCTCTTGTTAAAATTTTTAGCTGACCATATAGTTACAATACATTTGATAATATATTATTATTACATAATGTGTGATGTTTTATTGAGGATTGACATATGGTGTTAGAATGAGTGTGTGTATTAGAGTATGGCATTGGAGTGTGCATGTTATTGTATGATGTTAGAGTGAGGGCACGTGTGTTAGTCTATTGTATCAGCGTGTTAGGGCTGAGTCTAGGATTGGAGTGCATGCTAGCTTGTGTGTGTTAGTTATGGGGGACGCAAAAAAATACAGCGCCCTTGTGCCACTAACCCAAGGCTCAACCCTGATATGCATTTTGTAATCTTAAGACGCATCTTATGACACATTCTCCCTGCTACACTCTAAGGCGCCTTTAAAATACGCTGGCTAAAATTAAAATACTTTAAAGTTACCTAGAACTAAGCTTAAATAATTTAAAAAAAAATAAGTAAATAAAAGCTGATTAGAAATTATATAACTGATTACTGTCTAAAATACCCTAGAGCTGGTATAGTACAGAATGATTCGATGGTATAGTACAGCCTCTCACTAGCTGCACCTTATTATATTTATTTTATGATATCTACTTGAAATGTAACTCTTGAAAGATAGATTTGTATGTGCCTGATAATTAGATTACTGGACATTAGCCGATAATAATTTGGTGTCTTTATCTACGTTTCTGGCTTTTTAAACATCCCAAATTTCCCTACGTTTTTATTAGAAAAAAGTCTATTAAAATACACTTTTTACTCTCTTTCTCTCTCTCTCTTGGCAATTTCTGCTGTGATCTCTCTTTGTTTTAATGCAGTGTGTTCTGTTTGTTGCTGTATAATAAATCACTGAAATTCTTCTGACGGAATAATATATCTCAGAGGGACCATTTAATCAACACCTCCACACTTTCTGATTTTCAAGAGTCAGAGGGCTGATGAGATGTATGACTTTAAAAATAGGCAAAAAAATCAGAAAATGAATTATAAAGGCTTACCTAGGAAAAAAGGAAATGTCATCCACCAGAAAAGTAACTGTTCACACATTTACTAACTGCTTAGTATACTTAAATACCCCATACCATTAAGCAATGGGTGTGAAATAAATGCATCTCAGGGTTAACTCACAAAACAATATGAGATTTGCAGTAACATTACAAATTTGATCTGATAAAACTAACAATGCATTTCCAAGTGCTAAATCTATTGTGTTTTACCCTCCAAGAAGGGCCAAGTTGGCCCTTCTTAATTCAACAGGGTCAACACAGCAAAGCATGGAGTGGAATGTCACATGGGACCCCTCTCTTCGTTCCCAGTGGTACATTAAAATCATTTATAAATTATTGATATATAGATGGGTTATAGATTTATGTATTCACCCCAAAACACAATGCAGAATGGTACAAGGTATTGAAAGGTTTCTTCTTAATGAAGAGGATTAATGCCTCTCCTAAGACTCAGCTTGTATGCAGCTTGCATGACTGTCCATATTATCTGTTTCCAGCATGTCTTATCTCTACTATATAGTACAGCCTAGTAAGCTCTGTGACTTTAGCAGTTTATTTTATGAAGTGCAGACTGGCCTAAGTTTAGGACTCAAGTCAGATACCTGGATATGCTTTGGCTACGAGATTATTTGAAACCAGATTGGATGGGACATTTCAGAACGAAAAAATGGCACTGGAGTTTCCCTTCAGTGTCCCCAATTCTCCCAAATTTACTTTCATTACATATTTTAGACATTTGCTGAGAAGATCAAGTGCTAAAACCATTCTGCCAGGGCTGTCTGTGATCCACACTGTCTATGGCCAAATGAGACCCCCCACTGATTACTGATCCCTAGTCCCACCGGTTATACAGTATTTCACAGAACTGGTAGAAGTAATTGACTGGCAGGGAAGTTTAAGATTATTTTTATGTTGAGCCTGGCGTTGTGGGCATTAAAACTATGAAATAGGTTTTCACTTTAGGCAATCTAGAGTCTGAATAAAGAGTTGCAATAAGTTACTTAACCATTTACATTAAGATTCTTTAAATACATATTTGAACAATTCCCTTGTGTTACTGAACTGTTTTCAAGAAAGGGAATTGATTAATCCCCATCAGCACAATTAACTAGGACATTTATATAGCCTCAGAAACTGTACACAGGGTATATTGAGCTAAAATCAACAGTGAAATATAATTCAGATTAAGGCTATATATTCCAATATAGAACTCAATGTAAAATTCCATATCAACTCTTCATTTTAGTAGATTATTACAGATTCTGCTTTGTTCAATATCAGCACTTACCTTAACTGTTAATTGTTACAAGCTGCATACCAAGTACAGTAATCAGCAATGTGCCATGGCTGCTAATGAGACCAGCACTTTACCAAATTAATAATTGCAACATTTGTTCGAATTATGAAATACCAACTGTCACGGACTGGGTCCATACAGACGGCTGTAAAGACCCAGAGCGCCCAAAGATGATATTCAGGAGTTATTGCGCAGTAGCAGAGTCGGACAGGGCCTGGTGCAGGTTAACCACACTCCCCCAAGTGTTAAACATCTAGGATTGTACAGCCACATACCAGGGCCTTGACACAGCAGTGGATGTTGTCCAGAACAAAAAAAGATACCCTGCAGGCACTCTGGAGCAGGCATGATACATAGCTAAACAGAGAAATGTGCAGGATGCTGCAGGCTGGGAGTAGGAAAGCTAAGCAGAAACATAGCAAGCAAGGGGACAGAGCAAGGAACAGGGGGACCAAGTAAGAAACATAGCCAGACAAGACATACTGGTATGTCCTGACCTTCTTGCCGCAGGCTGCTGACGTCACCTGGAAGGTCGTCAGAGGACAGGATATCCCCTGCAGGGTCTGTCCGATCGCTCCGACGAGGCACAGACACTGTGATCTCTATGCAAGTCTGTGGGGACTTGCATTAAGATCACAGTGTGATCGGTGCAGGGGGATCGCAGGGAGGAGTTTCTCATTGTTTCTCACTGTTCTCCCATGCTGAAAAATGAAACAAAGAAAACATGGTCTAAAAAATAAAGTGAGCTAAGTGATGTTATTGTGACATCACTGGTATTAATAACATGTTCAAGAGGACCCCTAACCATACTGCACTGATAACAGCGCATTTAAAAAAAAAATACAAACAAATTAAAAATATATAAAAGATAATAATAAAAAAAGAAAAAACCCTTACATCCCATTGCCCTAACACAGCATCTAAAAAGTATAATCCTCCTGCCCCCTTTCACAACCCCCAAACCCATTAATCCATAAGCATAAACATTCTACGAATAATGTACACCTTATGGTATGTTCCCTATAAGTGCTAGGAAAGTATGGAAAATCTATATAAATAAGGTATTTCTGAAATTAGGTTACCTGAATTGAAAAACTTGGAGGGGATTTTCCATCACTTTACCTAATTTTGTGAGGATTCAGATAATTTTTTCAAATTTTCGCTAGTTTTTCATCCTCATCCTAAATTTTCAGCTAATCATCTAGATATGGTATTAAAAGCTCTATCTCTCCTTGAAAAACAATATATAGTTAACATGGGTACACTATTCGCAGAAAAAAAGAATAATCACTGAACCGACATACCGCAAAAATGTTAAAATTGCTCTGGGCTTTGAGGTACCAAAAACCTCTGGGACTGAAGGGGTTAAGCAAGGATAGGATATCTTAAACTAGGACATGGGGAGAGGAGAGAGGAACCGAAATCCTCAGATGATTCGGAGAAAAGAGGGCAAAGGCACATAAAAGACTGACACACATAAATACAGGACTAGCCTAGGACTATGTGATAACAATTGGAGATTTAGTCACATCTTATGGCCATAGTACCAATGCCAAAGTACTCCAATATTTGGTGGGTCCTAGTGCTAAACTCTGCCTACTGAATTACTAATAAGCTGAAACTAAACACAGAACAGAGATAAAACATACCTATAGACTGCAGACTGAGACAAACATAACAATCGGGTGGGGCACACCTTGAAGCCAAGAGCAAGACTGAAACAAAGTATCAGAAGGAAACGGCAGAGCACAGGAAAATCCAGGAATGGATTATAGCAAAGGGGAACTGTAGCGAGATAGAGGAACTGTAGTGAGACAGGGGAAACGAGATAAGCAGCTCCGCAGCCTGAATGGGGCCTGACACATTTGTTGGCCCTCCAGCAAATGAAGATCATGCACATGACTTGTTAATAATGATTTGAATCATACACTACCTTTAAATCACCTTCACTTACATGTGTTAAGCTTGCAGTTAAATTCAAACATTTTCTGCAATGTGGTATTGAACCTGGGAACTACATCATATCAAACTGTGTTTGCTGGCAACAGTTTGGTGTGTTATATAATATTAACAGGTGCATCCAAAATACTCTAGACATATTAAAACAATATGTAGGTGGTTTCAATAAAATGTATATATTTTAAGAAAAACAATGAGGTATGTGCCAAAATCCACTGAATCGAAGAAACAAAGGATGGGATCTTGTTTAAAGATCATACTTGGTTATATGAACTTACTAACCTTACTCCTAAAACATCTGCAAGAAATAGACTTTCCATGGTGACTGATCACAGCAAAACCAGAGGGGGTGAGCAACATCTACTACTGAATGAAATATATAAAGGACCAAGGTGTGACCACAGCAGACATTTGAGAGCATTAACACTGAATCCAGTGACAATGGAAGACACGCTATTTGCACCTGAGGCTAGACTATGTCACAAGGCACATTATTAGTTGTTATTAGTTGTTATTGAAATGTCCTTCATCGTATTGTTATTTATAACATGCTAAGTGGATATTCAGTAACTGATTTATGGGAAGGTTGAGTTACACATACATGTAATGATAACGATACATTACTATATATAAACACATATAGGCACTGATACACTCATGCATGTACTTTATACTACGTAAGTATACACATACACACATTACTCACTGAATATACTCACTGCACTGTCAGTAATAATACTGTAATATCAGAGGCCCCAGGATTTTGGTTGGCAAACTGTATAAAACAGATTTTATTTTTATTGGCAAGATATATATAGACAGCATGCTGAGCACAATAAAAACGATTTGTCTGTTTCCTTAATGCAGCTGCATATATAATTTAACTTAAAAGCTTGGATTGCCTTCCAAAAAAATAAATAGTTAATTCATCATAAACCCTGAGCATCCATTACATTAGTTAACAAGGAACACGTACCAAGTGTTCTTATGTGATCTTGGTGCTGAGAATAAGAAAGTAGTTTAAGTTTATAGAATGTGTCGGCAGAAAAGAACCATTCGGCCCAATTGCTAAATACTTTCCCTAGTACCTGGCTCTTTGTTATTTCTAGGTTAGCTTTATGCCAACTACCACAATTAGTGACGTGAGCTAATTACTCAAGAGCAAGGGAAGCACATACTTTTGTTATGCTGAACAACACTAGGAAATGAAAAAACTATTATGCAATATGCATACCTGCACATGACTTCCACAAACCACATTAATGCACCGCAAAATTTGCATAAGATTAACGTTATGTACTAGTTTTTAGCGATAGTCCTTTAATGTAGTTATTTGGTGCTATTTATATCATCAGTGCTGCAAAGCATATTAGTTCTTAATAAATAAAGATTAATAATTGCTGTTCATATATGTCTTTAGAAGAACAGAAAAGCCATTCATTCCAAGGCCTGACCTGGGAGTGGTATTGGGTTAATGGTCTCATTAATGATCTTCAAGGTTTTCTCAACCCCACGGCCTTGTGGGTGTTTGGGGCATTGGCCCTGAGAGTCGGGAAGTTAATTATCTCACACAAATATAGACGGATTTGACATTTTATGCTTCTCCATTACAAATCCTTTCACTCTGAAATGATTCAACAAAATTAGTTTTTTGTAGTTCTCATAATGTGCATTGCTGGTAGCAGAAGCTATCTGTAAGAATATTATAGCAAAAAATTGTAATTTAAATAAAATTATGTGTTTTCTATCTATAGTTATAGTTCTATTTTTATTATCCATATTATCATAAGGCTTATGTATTGCCCTAGGTGGAAATGAAGTATCTGGATTCATCAAAGTTGGGAATAATCAAAGTTCTGAACATTTTTCAGCTAACTGTACTCCAGAGGGAGACTGCAAGCAGCCACCTACTCATTTATGTCTTAGAACACAACCACTCTCTTAGCAGATTGAAAAGCACCACAGTAGATCAATACTTTAACATCTGTAAAATTGCTACATTGCAAAAAGGCAACCTTGTTAAAAAGCTTAAGCACTGTTTTGGTCAGCAGGGTACATTGCATTATTTAAACATTCGTAGAGCAGCTTGTGGGCAGCTTAACTAACTTTTTCACAAGTACAATTTAAGAATTGAGTAATCAAAGAAGCATAGGGCCTCCGCTGTGCAGAAAGTGTTGGGAGTGCAGTTGGTGTTGGGAGTGTGACCCTTTTAACATATAGATATAGTGGTATAGTATAAAATTCTCATGGTTGTATCACCATGGTGACCAATGGAATAGCCCATTCAGCAGGAGCAGTTTCAAAAATGTTGCATTACAATCACTAAACTGTGAATGCTTGGCAAAGTTGGCAAAAAAATGGCGCGGCAAATTCACACAAAAAAAGTCATACATACAAACTTACTAAATCCAACTCGCACTAGCAAAAATAAAAATCACATACTCATTAACATTTGCATGACCTGGCAAACAACTCGCAAGTTATTTTGCAAGTGTTACCAAGCGAGAACATGCACCTAGAGTTGACCCATCAGTCAAGATAACCCGTAAATAAACTGATCACTCAACTTCTTAGTGAATAGACCCATTTGTCTACATAACACCCACTGAACAAACTCATATGTTCAAATTGCCAGCTGCTGTAAACCAGTGGTTAACATAGTCATATTATATTTACTTTTTTCCAAATGCTATATATAGAATACCTTATAGGTCATAGAGACCAAATTGGTGCTTTAACTAGGGTCTTAAACGGAAGCAGTGTCTTTAATACATCATATGGTGGCAGTGCCACCTTGGCACAGTCCTCAATAGTTTAAATGTGCCAGCTGGGGAGATCAGAAGGGAATTTGCCCCTAGACCTGCCACCTAAGGAATTGACCAAGGCGGCAGGTCTAAGAATATAGCACTATATATGTTTAGCAAAGCCCTATGAAATGCTCTAAAATAGCTTTACTAAAATATTTCAATCAAGTTTGTCTACTTTAGCAAATTAATCACTATTATTTGCATAGCAGAAAAAACTTTCATTGCCAGAAATTGGAAAAACCCAGCAGAACCTAATCTTCAAGTACTTCGGAAGCTATTCAATATTTGCCACTCAGAAAAATCATTTTAAAATGCTCAAAACAAGAACTGCTTATTCCAAACCATTTGGGAACCCTGACAAATAGTTGAAGAGGAGCAGCAAACCACAAAATAGCGTGTACTCCATCTCAGTCTTCTTAGGCAGATGCATAATTAGAACAAGTCCTTGAGGGATACCTTACCTTCTTTTTCTATTACCGTTATACTTCTCTATTTTAATGTTCTTCCTCCATTTTGTTTTTGTAAGGGAATGTAATATGTTGTGTAATGTATGATACTGGACTCTGATTACTCATTTATCATATACTTTATATGTGCTGTTTACGTAAAACTTAAAGTAAATAAAAATCTATATTACCAAAAGTCCTTCCTGCCTTGCATGATTTCCACACGTCACAGGACACAGCTAGTCACCCTAACATAAAATACAATATAAAGTATCTACATTAGAACATTATTAATCTACATATTACTGAATTTAGGCATTTATGTATATGCATAGAACTAATTTTATTTAGAAAATTGTATATATTTGTACATGTATATGATAATCAGAGCCCTCTCTAACAAAGGCATCCTGTCCCTGGACTGTTAGCATTATTACTGCAGAATATATTTTCTATGGTTCTAGCAACTTTATAAAAAAGGAGTGACTTACAAGGAAGGTATTTCTTACCAGAATGTGAATTAATTACAGGTTCTGCCTCACATCAATGAACTTACATATATAAGATAATTACAGTAACTGACAAACAGAAAGCAATATGGCACCCCCAGCATTTCAAAGGGGCAGATATGCACACTACTATTTTCAGAGTGTGGTTAGAGGATATTTAGTACCATTTTAATAGACTTAATATACAGTACATACAGGGGCGTACCTAGAGTATTTGGCACCTGGGGCGGATCCTGTATGTGGCACCCCCCCCCACATACACTTTAAAACTGCATAGCTTCTACCGTTATATACCGGCGCAGACACTGAAGGTGGTACAGCATTACTGTTATTATTATATACATTGACGGTGGTACAGCATAACACTTATCACTATATACTGAGGCACACATTGACAGTGGTACAGCGTAATCGCTATCACTATACACTGAGCCAGGCATTGACAATAGTGCAGCATAACTCCTATCACTATATACTAAGCCAAACATTGATGTGGTGTAGGCCTACCACTTCATTGTCTGGCTTAGGGATGCCCTGAAACGAATTCTGGACTGAAACCGAAAATGCAGCATTTACCTGGCCAAAACCAAATATGAGCCCCCCACACCATAAAAAAAATCTAACACATTTATTTAAAGTAAGTAACACACCAAAATAGGACAAAACAATTAAATAACAATATTAATAATATATATATATATATATGTAACCAAAGAAAAAATGGGCACTCACGGGTCTTTGCAGTAAAGTGCATTAAACACTAGTTGATTTCAATCAGCACTGCCAACGTTTCGGACCACCTCCAGTCCTTTCTCAAGGCAAAGACCCGTGAGTGCCCATTTTTTCTTTGGTAACATATATCTGGCTATTTTTGGAGCACCCGGACAACTAAAAGCCTGTGTATATTAACAATATTTCTGTGCAGCCGCTCCCTTTGGTTATGTATATGATTGTTAACAGCAATCACATTCCTATCATGCCCAGGCATACCCAGATTCCAGGATATACTGGCAGACTTGGCATGATAGGAGTATGATTGCCCTATCTACCCCTTCTCACTCCCTTCTGCCCTATCTACCCCCTATCCCCAATCTCACTCATTCTCCCTATCTACCCCCGCCTAACTATCTACCCTCTCCCTCTTTGAAGTTCACTTACCTTTCAGGAGTCCTGCAGTGGGGGTGCAAGGCCTCTGCCTCCCAGCTCTGCCACTGTATGGAACAGGATAGAGTGATGGGAGTTATGATGTACTTTAGAGCATAATTATATAATGAAAAATTCATTGGAAATGGTACAGCATAACACCCATCACTCTCACATCCTTACCAATCCACACATATTCCAATCCATACATACACCAATCCACACACATACACCAATCCACACGCATACCAATCCACACACATACTCATCC